>RJWH01007364.1:0-35864 GCA_004363575.1 Solenodon paradoxus | reverse complement strand
AAGCCCCTCCTGCCCTCCCTCCCTCACTCTAGCTCCTGAAATAAATGTGCGAAAAGACAGAAGGCAGCTAATTCAGCACCTTGGTCAGGGCCCGGCTTTGTGAAAGGGGCTTCTCAACACACATTTTAAACGCAGACAAGTGGGCGCCCCCTGGTGGAGCACTGGTTGGGTCAGTCGCCTCCGAAGGAGCGCAGGCCACATACCCCTGGGTGTCAGTCCTGGGTCCAGGGGGAAACAACCATTGTGAACAACTAAAAAAAATAAATAAAGTGCTTTTTATTCCTCTTTATTCCTGCCTGTCTGCCTGCTACTGCTTTCAATCCTGTCTGCACCTTTCCTTAAAATAAAAGAAAAAATAAAAGCAGAAACATGAATGCCCCCACCTCCTCCAGCTGTAACTGCTCCCCATCCTGTTACAGGGTCTCCACACAAGAGCCATCAACGGGATGGCTGTCTCCTTGCCCCCTACTCACTCTTCACCCATCTGATTGGCTCTTAAATGCCATCCCCTCACTCAAATGGGTCTAGCAGAGATCACCAACGACGACATGTCATTAAGAGCAGCAGAAGGTATTTCAGGTTTATAATTAGGATGACTGGCTCTGGGAGATTGGTGAGGTGGAAGGAATTAATAAAAGGAAAGTCTTAAAACAGCACACCACACACAGGAACCTCAGCGCGCTTTCCTTTGGCTCACCCCAGTGCCTGCTGTTTTCAAATGGAACACTCAAAACTCACAAGAAGGAAGGAAAAACCATTATAGAGCATGCAAACACCTTAGAAAGTCTTTTCTAGCATCTTTGAAAATCGATATCTTCCCCACTTCCACCCACAAAGGCTCATAGACTGTAACCAGGCTCTCTGCCTCTTTTCTGGCTGGATTCCACCCTCCTACCCACTCACGAGCAGCCTTCGAGCATCCTGCTGGCTCCCTGGCACTTCTCTTGCTTAATGTCCTCCGGCACAATTCTGCTCCAACCTTTCACATGAATAGCCTAGATGGGAGTGTGCTGTCTGATACAAAAAGTCAATGCCAGCAGTTGATATCCCATCTCCTCGTAATAGGGCACAGTCTACTTTCTTATAAATTCATAGTGAGATTGCATTTGAATGATTAATATCATGCAAAAAAATGTCTATTCCTACAGAAACAGGGGCTTTATTATCTCCCAATATCTTGCCACATTATTTAGAAATGAGCTCTCACAATAATGGGCAAATGTCACTATATATTGACCACGTAAATACTCTGTAGCCATCTTTTCTTTCTAAGTATGCGCAATGACACCTGAGTTTATTATTATGTCTAACAATTTCAGCATAATTCCCCGGAAGTCCTGATTCTTAGGAGAAACAGAATGATTGACATCTTCAGATGTGTTTTGCATCTTTCACGTCATAACAAGTGACCACCGACTGATCAACTAACAGCGCACACGGGTGGTCTCACGGTTTGCAGGTCAGACACCTGCACTGACGTCACTAGTTCTCCTGGAATCTCCCAGGGACAGGGTCCAGGTGTTAGCAGGTTCAGGTATTTACCTGGAGCTTCTGGGAGAGACTCCACAGCTGAACTTTTCGGGGTCTTGGCAGAAATCAACTCCAGGTGCTGTAGGACAGAGGTCCGCAGAGGCTTTCCCAGCTGCTTAAGGTCGTAATGAAAGGTTGAGGTATTTTCCATTTGACAAGGGTACTGCATGCCTTTCTCATTACACAGGATTTTTATAAATCTAAGATGGTTTTCTCCTAAACTTATTCAAAGACCAAAACTATGAGGTAATCTCTTCAGTGAGAAACTTGTTTTAAAAACATGTTTTATATAATAAACTGTAGGTAGCTAAAGAAACACCATCGATTTTATAGCAATGTGGTTTGTAAATGAAGAAGTCAGGGCTATAACCAAAAGCAATATAGTTTTTGGCTTCCAGCACTGTGAAATTAGTGAGGTAATGACAGACGTTTCGGCTGATTAATTTTTTTTTCTAGCAGGGACATCTGCTGTCATTTGAAAACTGTCCAGTATGAATATCTGAAGCAGACGGGAGCAGCATGGAAGATGTCAGGTTGGCTTGGGGCTGTTTATCATATTTGCTTCTTTTGGCTAAGCGGTTTGACAGAAAAGGGCTCCTATTAACTCCAGGCTTCGGCCGGAGGCAATGGTCAGCACCCACAGCGAAAGGAGACTTGGGTCCCCAGGAGCGGAGAGGTTTCCATGCAGCCAAGTCTGCAGGATGTGACTTGATGCAGCTTGGATGCTCCTGTGCTGTGTGATTACACACTTCGTGAGGTGGGTTACCAGCTGGACATGATTTGACACCCTTATTAATCTCGAGAAATGTTCCCACTTTCATCCAATCAGAAAAGTTTTGGGGAAAACCCCGTGCAGTGTGTCTGTGAAGCTTCCAACAGGTAGTGCCAGCTGGCACATTTCTGCTCATTAAACAGCCGGAATGTGTCAGGACCATGCCTATTGCAATTTCATGGATAAAGACCGTTGTTGTAAAGCGGATATTGCCTATTACAGGTACACGACAGATGTCAGAAATCTTTAGAGACCTCCAGCTCTCCTGGAGACACAAACGATATTTCTCCTGTGACTGGTTTTCCTTTGAAGACTGACCTTGAGGCTTCATTCTGGCATCCAGCTTGCCGGAGGCAGCATGTGGCCACCAGCGTTGTGATCGTTAGTTGGAATTTATGGCCAGGAACAAAAGGGCATGGAGCTCTTGAGTCTAAAACTTCGGTTTCTGGAGAACAAAATTGGGATGGGCTCTTGTGCTGAGCCACGCTGTCCTAGTTGCTGATGTGTGAGAGCCTGAAGGAGTCTGCCCTTCAAGATCCCATAGACGAGCGAGGTACAAGCATGCAAAAAGTAATTAAGTGCAGCTACTTCGATAATAGACATTTTTTTAATAATTATGAAAAAAGCAGGTGAGAATCTAGGAAATCAAACTCCAAGTTGAGTCTTTAAAGATCAAAAGCATGCATTAAGTTACACGAAGCTGGAACAAATTCATGTGGGTATAAAAAGGCACCTGGGGGGCATGAAACATGCACCAAGTGATTGGCAGACAGTGTCCAGGTCAGCTGGTACCAAGCTTTGTGGCCACAGAACAGCTTTGTAAATCTCCAGTATCATTGGGCATCCCAAAGAGCTTCTTTTCCATGAGTGTTTCTATCAGAGTCAACCAAATTTGAATTTTAAAATAAGATATTTAAAACACTTATGCATCAACCCATTTTAAAAGGCACACACAAAACGTACTAACATAAATAATGTATTTCATGAAAATAATGTCCAAAGCAAGAAAAATAGTAAGAACAGTGCCATTATTTTAGATTCTGGATAATTTATTTTATTTCTGAGTTAAAATTGCAACTGCATTCTTCTATCCACTTCTATATGCAAGTATCTGTGATATTTAATGGCAATTTCTTAAAGTTTTGTTGCAATGAGAAATCTGAGACAGTACTCATAGATTTCTCACATGGACTTACCTTAAAATCCATTGATCTCCCTCGCGTGGCTAGCTTACCTTTCACACATTAATAATTGCGTAATATTATATATTGTTTGTTTGGAAAATATTGGTTCTGAGTGTGCAGCTCTTCAAAATATCAGCACATTTCATGATGCAAAATCAAAAACCACATCTGTTAATATCACCACTAAACTCATCAGAAAACTTAGTCTTGACACATTCTCAAGTTTGCAAAGGAAGATGCAAGGCTTTCATAATTCTGATTTTTACTGGAAAACTTGGACTTTCTGTTATTTTCCTTAAAACAACAAACCAAAATTAAATACCTGTTTTTGTGGGTCAGTCATTCTTTCAAGAAACCATCGTGTTCCAGGAAAAACTGGCAAGAGCTGTTTGCATCTCTCGCACTTTTCCTCAAAAACTGGGGCACTTGGGGAGGGAGCAGAGGCACTTAGTGTGTGTTTCTCTGTCAGCATCTTGAATATAAAAAAAAAAGGCCATGTCATCAAGGATCAAGATGGATTCACCACCATTTTTGAGCCAAACATGCAGACGCCAACCCACTAGAAAAAGCAAAGGACTCTGGTGTCCATCTCGCAGACCCTGAGACGGTCTCAGGTACCAGGATCGCTGTTCTGTGGAAAATTATAAAGTAGAAGAAATGAAATCGAGGAGAGGAGTACAATTCATTGAGTAACCAGTAAGCATTAGTGGTTGAAGAATATTAGCCTGAGTTCATTTGGTTACAAATGATCATCAGTGAAAGCTTTGAGCCAAGAAAAATCAAACACTAGCAAACTAGCCAAGGTGAAAGTTATTGTTTCTTGACTCCGGTGAACGGACGAGTCAGGGCTGGAGAACTGCATCTGCTCAGCTAAACTGGAGAGGCAGGCACCCTCCGGCCTGTCCATCTCCGGTCTGGGAAACTGTTGGACGAAGGAAAGGCCTGAACCACAAAGGTAACGCGAGGTTGTTTGCTGGAGGAAGGCGGCCTCTGGCCAATGAAAAACGATTGGATAGGTGAGCGATGCAGATGTTTGTGTGTGTACATGTGTACGTACGTGTGTGTGAATAGTGACTGATCTCTCAGAATAGATTGTGAATTAGCCAAACTGTACACGTCAGCCTCATTCTAGAGATGAGAAACCAGTCAGAGCACTTACTCTCCCAGCGAGGCCATCTGATAAGAAGCCAGCCAAAGACTGGTGGCTTCAAACACCATCTTACTCCGAGCTCGGCCTCCGGCTCAGTGCAGGTGAGTGGGGTGCTGCTCTGCAGCCCGAGGGCACCTTCAGTCGCCCGCACTGAGAGGCCCACTGAAGACGGAGAGTCCCCAGCATCACTGTGCTGAGGTCACCCCCCCAGGACCCAGAAGCTGGAACCACCATTCGAGCCCGAGCGAGTCCCCTGCCCCCACCCCACAGGTGTCCTTACCGAAGAGGAGCGAACATGGAACATGTGGCTGGTCTTCCAGGAATGTGTGTTCGGGTGGGCGGCCCCTTGCTGGGAAGATAAAGAGCTGAACTCTGCTTTTCCAAACAGCAGGAGACAGCCTGGTGCTGGGTCACAGGAAGGCGGACTGAGGAGTCACAGGGCGGCTCCTTGCTACCAAACGCACACCTGGCTGCCTGGCCAGGTTTTCCTGCTGGTGAGTCTCAGGCGCTCCCGCCGCTGGAGATCTCGGTGCCACCGTCCCAGCGGCTCCGGACCTCCGTCCTCGAGGCCACCTGGGCGCACAGTGAGGGCCCAGCGCCCTGGCCCTGCCTGGAACGGCCGCGCCCCGGGGTCCAGGTGCGACCTGAGACGCGTGGACTCGCGCTCCTCCTCCCGAATTACAAACCGAAGCAAACTCTGTGTCCGGGAAAGACAAAGCTCCAGCGTTCTCAGTAGGTTCCTCAAAGCCTTTTTGCTGTTTAATATATGACATTCTTGCTGAGGTACAAGTGCTCCACCGACACCTAGCCCAGCCCAAACCCAAGGGTAAATGATAAACGAGAAAGCCCAGCAAGAAGCCGGACGTGGAGTGTCCGGCTGGCCCCAGGGGAGGTCACAGGGGCTGTTACGTCACAACGGCCCCGACGGACCCCACCGACCGTCTCCACGAAGGAAGCCACCAGGCTCAGACCCAGGCTTCACTGGGGTCCCTCGCTAGACACGGGTGGCCATCGGAGCAGTCACCCCAGTCTCCCAGCCTTTGAAAAGTCAAGCTGACACTGTGTGGCTCAGAGTCTGCGTCGACACCACGTTGTCACACCCATGCACACCTACAGGGACGGCCCAGGAGAAAGGCCAGCACGCTGCTCGCTGAAGACGTTCTTCTGAGGTCTCTCCTCTGTGTCTCCCTGTCTGTCTCTCACACGTGCACACATGCACACTCTCATGTATGCACACACACATACTCTCACACGCACACGCGCACTCACACATGCGCATGCACACACTCGTGCACACGCACACTCGCGCGCGCACTCATGCACACGCACACTCACACGTATGCACACACATATACTCTCACAAGCACATGCGCACTCACATGCACATTCACACGTGCACATGCACACTCGTGTACACACGCACTCACACGCACATGCATGCTCACATACACACTCACACGCACACGTGAGCTCACATGCACACTCATGCACACGCAATTCACGTGTGCATGTGCACACGCGCACGCTCACACGCACAGGCATGCTCACATGCACACATACAGTCTCGTGTGCACACTCACACATGCACTCACACACTCATGCAACTCACATGCACACATATGTGCACATACACTCACATGCACACATGTGCACATACACACTCATGCACACGCAGCGCTCACAGCACACATACACAGTCTCGCGTGCACACTCACGTGCACACATACATGCTCGCGTGTGCACGCACACATGCTCGTATACACACGTGCACACGCATGTGCACGCACGCTCACCGCACACATGCACACTCGCACGTGCACGCTCATGTGCACACACTCATGCGCACACACACCACATCCTCAGACTGGAAGCCCACTCATAAACCACACACTGTCTGCTGGGGGACAACACCAACAGGAAAATGTCTACTACGTGTTGTGTGTGCTGCTGACGACGTCTGTAAACACTCCCCTTTACCGGAGGGTTCTCATAACTAGAAAGAAGACCGCACGGCTTCCACTTTTTCGGTGCCAGAGCGCAGTCCCCGCAGTGAAAACGCAGGTGCAGAGGAGCTGCGGGCACTGGCGAGGCCTCACTGCCGTGAAGGAGCCGGGAACCGGCGCCGGGCGCTCGCTCGCCGGCCTGACTGCTGGGCCTCCGGCCGGTGGCTCTGCTCTGAAGGGCCCGTGGCCACCGGGGAGCGCGTCACGGTGTGGAGGGCGCGTCACCGCGGCTGAGCTGCTCCCGGAGGCGGCACCTGGAAGGCGGTCTGCTGGCGGGGACTCAGCCTCAGATCCATCGGCGTGGACTCGCTCTTTCCACACAGCTCTGCTGTAAGGCTCCACGGTCCACGCCGGGTCGGAAGAGCGCGCGGGCCCTCATCAGGGCGTTTTGCTTCTGGGATCAGTGGCCGGTCCTTTAGAGACGGAGCGTGACAACGGAGAGCGCTGCCGGACGCATCTACCCGCGACGCTGACCCGGTTTAGTCCACCGGGCGACTCTGGAGCTCGCCCGGGCTCTGGGGGTGAGCGTTGCCGGATGCGCAGCCTCTGTGAGGAAATCCAGGCAAGAGCACCGTCCAAACGGGCCTCAGAGGCTGTGTGAGGGAGAAGGAGTGGAACGAGGCTGCGCTCAGAACACGCAGCACTTCATGCAGGTGTGTCGGCCGCCACCCTTTGGAGTTAGTAATATGATAATTATAATCGCTGTTTCTCAAAGCAAGTCAGGCCAGGAAGCCTCCCCAGAAAACGAAGAGCAGCTTCGGAGACGGGTGTCCTGTGTAAAAGCGACGAATACACACCAACGTCACTGGAACCTGTTTCAGCCTGTCTCTCTGCCTCTTTCTCTGACACGTCTCTCTGTGTTTTCACTATTATAATGAAGAACATGTGTACTTCCCACTGGGTTTCTTTGGTCTCGTAAACAGGCAATCCCAGCATCAAGCTGCAATCACTACGATCTGAGCGAGACCACGGGGAGTCCTCCGCTTCGTCTAAATGAAAGCGGCTGCTAAGCCTTTTCGGAGACGGTGCAAGGGAAGCCGTGCCCACAGACGACCGTGCCTTCGGTAGATGCGGAAACGCCTTAGCAGGTCGGATTCCTCTGTTTGCCCAGACACTCGGAGCCGATGGCCTGCCCACCACCCGGGTGGTGGCCTTGCGCCCCTGGGCGGGCAGCCTTCGGCGCGAGGAAAGCCAGTCTGCACACTTAAATCTGGACTTAGGAGGAGAGCGGTGAGGAGGCATTGCCTGCACCAGCTCTCTTCCCTCGCCACTCGGCCTCAGCCTGGACGTGCCGGGCGCTGCGTCCAAAGGGCGCCCTGAGCACGGAGAGAAGAGGAAACAGAGACGCGGTCTGCAGCGGGTTAGTGCTTTGTGCTGCCTGTGCTGCCTGCGGATCCCGCCAAGTTCTCTTTGCTGCCAAGGCCTGCGCATCCCCTTCCCTTCTGTGCTCTTTTCCAGGCGTGAGATGACTCCTCCCCTGATTCCTCATTTTCTGGAGAAACTTGGGATGCTTTGATATTTCCCTTATTACGCTTTTCCCTCAATGTTTTCTTGACTTTGGCCTCCGTCTTTCGCTGCCACAGGGGTGCTTACTTAGTAAATTGTTTCAAGTTACTTCTCAACGTAGACACGCATACGAGCAAGAGCACGGGAGTGGAAAGCACGCGCTGGGAAGCCTCCCGCTGCCCGAGCAGCCGGGACCGGGCTTGGGGCTGGACCGCGGCGCGTGGAGGTGGCTCACGGTGGCAGCCGCCGCAGGCCCGGGAAGGCTTGCTCTGCAGCAGCGGGGAGGGCACAGCCCCTCCAGGTGAGACCAACGGGGACACGGCTTTTGCTTCTCTGTGAAACCGTGCGTCACAGTGAGGCGAACAGGCCTGGTTTCTGTTTCTGCTGGTCTTGCTTCACTTCATTGGGACGCGGAGCTGCCCTCTCTACTGGGAAGCTGTTCGTTGCTTTGTGGGTGTCTGTCTTCCGGAAGGCAGGCAGAGAAGGCACAGAAGACAGAGACGCGAGAGCGGCGAAGCGAGTCCCGTGCAGAGGGACGCACACACCCTCCGGGCGCGGCGGGCTGCCGGGCCTCCCCAGAGTGGCTGCCTCACCCTCTGCGGCACACAGCAGCGCCCTGAGTTTCATCGTCTCTCCTGAGCCTGTTTTCTCTCTGGAAAAAGCCAGGTGACAGCCAGACACTGCTCAGCACCAGATTTTCTGTTTCTCATCATTTTGGACAATTGCTGGCACAGGCGGTGACACACAGTGGCCGTCAGGCCCCTCGGGTCTCTCATCCCCTCGGGACGTCTGCTGCAGCACCAGTGACTTCAGCGACACATCGTCCTTTACTAGGAACGCGGCTCTTTCTACAAAGAAAGGAACGAGATTAATTAATGGGCCGCATCCCCTAACCAAGAGCAGATGAGATCACAGGGACTCAGGACGGAATGTGTCCTCAGCTCAGAGGCTGGGGGTTTTCCTTTATGTGTACATCTGAGGAGGGCGTCCAAAGTGGAATCAGCTTCTCTAATGCACACGCATTTGCAGACTTACCAAAATCAGCTTGATTGAAATTTTAGGTTACATTTGTAACAAACAGGCAGCATCCAATGTATAAATCCCATAAATGCTGAAACATCTGAACTTCCATGCATGTCACTTCCGTACACACGTATGTATGTGCATGCGTGTTTGTGTCTATATTGACATAAATGTGAGTATTCGCATAAGCGTGTGATATGTGTGTATAAACACATGTGCATCCACACACGGAGACGCAGCTGAGAGCCTGATCGCACCTGAGAACACAAAAACTGACAGGTGATGCAAAATTCCAGCCTTCGTTAAATTCGTTCATAGATTTACTCACTCAACCACCGATTCACTCAACAAATATTTATTCAGCTTTTCATGAAAGTTCCTAGGCTCGCTGGTAGATTTGGAAATGATTGGGCACTTTTCCAAAAAGAGGCTTCATCCACGAACAACGGCGAGACAGGTGTGTCAGCAGCTGTTAGAGATTCAAGAACAGCAGAGACCCAGTGGATGCCAGTAGGCACCGTCCTTTCAGACCAGTGGTACCTGCAGAACTGTCGTGGGACGTGGGGCCGAGTGCTGGGTCTGGCACAGAAGTGCATTTCCAAAGGCCGGAGGGGAAGCTGGAGGAGTAATTCCATGACTGAAGAAAACGCAGAGGCCACCCCTGGTTGGGTCCACCCGGGCCGCATAAATCCCAGGGACTCAGGTTTGAGACCCGGGCGGGGAAATAACAACAGGCAAACAAAGAAAATGCGAAGAAAGAGGAAGGAGTTCCAGCTGACTCTGGGAGCCATCAGAGTTGGTCCCGTGTCTGCTGTGTGTGCTAGGAGCTGCAGGAAAATGAATTTGGAAGAGGCAGTTAGGGGCGTGTGTTGGGATCAGCAATGTTTGCCAAAAGGCTTAGCTGGCCTTCAATCGATGCGCCGAATGGGGTCACGACGTCTCAGGCTGCTGAGCAAAGCGAACATCGCTGACTCTGGGGTCCATCCAAGGGTGCAGACGAGTAAGGAGCCGCGACCAGGCAGAGGCCGTGTCTGGGGCACAGGCTCCGGGCGAGGACGGTGTGGAGACGTGTGCGAGAGCGTGTGTGCGCCGTGCGAGTCCGTTCGGGCTTCTACTCCATGAGCTAGAGGTTTGGGAGTCACGCAAGATTAAATTGTTCTGCCTTCACGCCTGGGAAATGGAGAGGGCAGCGATGTCATCAGAAAAGAGGATACCGGGAAATCAGGAGGAGGAGTCATAGAAAAGGAGTGAAGGATTGGATTTAACGATGGAAACTGTATTTATTTAAGGGTCACTTTGGTTTTATTGAAACTGTTAGCAAGTGCTCAAGACATATTTTTTGGTTAAAAACAATTTTCCCTTTGAGGACTTCTTTAATAATTCTTCACTTCGCTGCAAAATTGTCGATACGGAACCCAACGCACTGAGACGTGTCTGTTCTTTCCTGTTTCTCTTCTCCCCTCGCCGGAGTCCCAGGACCCTCAGGTGGATGCGTGTTTTATAACCAGACGCTGCGGAGTCCAGACCCCAGCCCACTTCTGAGCTGGCCCTGTTTTCCTGTCTTTCTTCCCGCCTTGCGTCCCTGTATTCGGGGCCTGCCGTCTCCTTCCCCCAGGCCTGCAGACTCACAGGCGTCGACGGCAGGATCGCTCAGCAGCACCGAGCAGGCCTGCGTTCCCTCTGGAGCTCTAGGTGACAGCACCCCTCCTCGCCTCTTCAGCCGCCAGATGCCTCCGCTGCCCTTCCTTCCGTCGTCTCCACGCTGTCGCTCACCTGTTGAGTCAATGCTGCAATGCGTTTGCTGACTCGACATGTCCTTAAACTGGAGATTCTCCTGTGTGTGTCGTGAGGATTCACACCGTCACATTAGAGGGTCCTTCACAGATCTTTGCCGAGTAATCTCACCTCTAGGGCCGGCTTTTGCTAAAATGGTTACATGATTCCATGAGTCATGTGCTGAATCCCTCGCCCGCTATGTCGCCTGCGGTCTCCCTTCCAGAGCACATTTGCCCGATCGTGAGCCTCCTAGTTTTACATTTTCTGCAGCCTGCAGAGATTCAGAATGAGCAACAGAAGCCAACGAAGGTTACCTTCTACCTACCAGCTCTTCCCCAGTTCACCTCTCTTCTGCTATATTTATATTTCAGCAAGAAGAAACCGGGATGCAACTTCAGCACTTTGCTCGAATATCTCCTCAGCCAAATATCCAACTGATCACTTACAAGCTCTGCTTTACGCAACTAGAGGGGAAAAAATAAACTAAAAATGTTTTCCAGAGTATATAGCAGATGTCATCTTTTCTCCAGCTTCTGAAAAAATTTTCGTTTTCTCCTGGACTCTGAGTAAGGTTCTCAGTACTCATATTTCTATCACATTCTTTCTGCACAGCAAAGACGCTGCCACCTTTCTCTGCAGAGTCCTCTCTGCCGCCTGCTCACAGGCTGGGTCTTCAGCATCCACATTTATTTCAGGAAGCTGGTCAGGGTATCTGTCCGCATCGGTCAGGTCTGTCATGTCTGTTTCTTTTCTTTTGCTTCTGTCATATGTCCACTACCCAGTTCTGAAACTTCAGCTGTATTTTCAGGTATTTGATGCGACAGCATCTCACGGTCCAGAAACAACATTTGTTTTGGTTTCCTGTGGTTACCCTAGCAGATTAGCACCACGCGGTGGTTTGAAACATCAGGGATTTTTCCTCTCACGGTCCTGGAAACCAAAGTTACAAAGGAAGGACCACGGAGCTGAAAGGGGGCGCTGGGCAGACGCCATTCTGGGAGGCCCGGGGCAAGTCCCACCGTGTGCTGCCGAGTTTCTGGTGACGTTCAGCATTTCTTATCCTTGTCACGCCATCCAGTCTGCCTCTCTCTTACAGATTCATACACCTGCAATGTCTCTTAGGGCCCACCTAGAAAATCCAGATAAATGTGCCATCGCAAGGTCTTTGACTTGATGATTATCGGCAAAGAATTTCCCCCCTTTTTTTCAAGGTAACATTCACAAATGCCAAGGATTGGGACCAGCCATCGTTGGGGGTGACATTTTCAACCTACTGCATCCACACCCAAAACCGAACCTTCTTTTTAGAAAAAACTGAGCACAGATGTGGGGAGAATACTCGTTGGGATGTTAGGTTTGGGCCATGGCTGCTGATGAAAATGTCCATCATGCACCCCAGAAACTGGACAGAGAGAAGACAATCTTCTTTCTCTTTTTTAATTGATAGATCATAAAAATTAAAAGATAAATAATAGTAATAACATCATGCTGAACCAAGTCACATGAAGATTCAACCTAGTTTTACTTGAAAATTCCCACCAGAGTTTAAGAGCTGATTACAAGTAAATAAACCCTAACACCCTTGCTCTCTGGTGTAATTCCACCTGCTATGATCTCCCGTAAAGATTGGCTGAGGCTTTTCTTTTAGTTGAGAATCTCCGACTCCTGGAGCCAAAAGGTGTTTCTGAGGGTGTCGATTTAATTCATTTAGTTTACTTCCCAGGCGAAAACATAGCTTCACCAGGAACACGTTTCTTAACAAGGGCAGCTTGTAGAACTACTCCGATTATTCCCTTGCGCTCCTTTCTAGTGCCCTGACTTTTATTTCTATTGCTATGCTCACCACTGCTTCATAGACTTGTTCCAGTCTGGTGGTTAATCATCCACAATGTAGAAAGGTCAAAATGTTGGCCTTTAAAGGCTCTATTTATATTTGGACATAGAATAACAATTATTCCCCCAAAGTTCACTTCAGCTATCTGGGAAAATATGGACAAAGAAGATAAAGGCAGGTGGAGGAATTCAGAGGATGTGGACCCAAGAAAAGACGCCTTCGCACTAGACCTCTCTTACCTTTTTGGTAAGTCTGCATTTTTCAATAATATTAAAATAAATACATGAAGTATCAATTAAATAAGTTTAAAAGTAAAAAAGTGGATTTAAAATATGACTTGGATAGGTAATTTTATTTCGTTGTAATAGCCTCTAAAATAATTTTCTTATATTTTATGGATCTAAGTATATTACTTAGATCCATAAAAATGAATGGTCGTCATTCATTTGCATGCAACTTGGAGAGACACATTGCTGAAGAAGTTTCCCTTGATAGGCACAGCAAGAATTAAGTAGATATCCAATAGAAAAACATAACAAACCATGACATGCACTTTATCTCCTTACCCAGTGTTTACAAGCTACGGTAAACTATTCAAGCATCAGAAACACAAATCAATTCAACTCAGCAGTTAAAACAAATTGCAATTATCAGCATGACTTTGGAAAACAAGTGAATGACTGATAAGCTGAGAATTCTGTCCGTGCAACTGTGCAAAAAGCATTTGAAGCAAAACCAGTTCAGCCTGGATTCTGGCAGAGCATTTGCAAACTCAAGCCCTGTACTTACTTCCAACTGTCTGTGACTTAGAGCTTCTTTGTCAGTTTGATGAGACTTATTTCATATTTGGGATGCACTTCTGCCAAATGTCTAACTATGGTTTCATGCCCCGAGAACGAATGTGTATGTTCTCAAAGACGTAGATTTCACAAAGTCTCCCATGACAAGTGGTGTTAGTCTGCTTTTCCAAGGATGCGTCCTACTGGATTGGGAAAGGAGGACGGTGGCGTGTTGGGGGGAGAGAAAGAGAGAGGACTGGCAAGAGGAAGAAGCAGGGAAATGTAGGTGAGACCAGAGAGAATCTCTGAGAGAGATAAATGGAGGAGAGCTGCAGGGACCGAGAGGAGGAACGAAAATAGAAGAACGAATCACAGGCAGAGGGGGAGACAGGAAGGGCGGTGCCAGCAGAGAGAGAGAGAGCTTTGTGGAGTGTTTAATATGTTCTGTGCCCAGCATAATATTAGGAATTTCTTTGATATAGATTAAATAGGTAAATGATGATAGCTTAGATCAATAGATGGTAGGTAAATACGTAGTTGACAGGTAGATGAGACAGACAGATGATGGATAGATAGATGAGGAGACAGAGATACTCTATATCTATCTGTCATGTCAACTTTCCCTTTCTCCAGTGCCTTCCTCCTCCACCAGTGGAATCCACCGAGCATTGGGAACACTGTTTTCTGTCTCTACATCCATGCTTTCCCCTGTAGCAATGAGATGGCAGAATTCTCTTAACCTTTTAGGACCTCAGCATCTCATCTAATGAATGAAGAACTAGACAGACCATCAGCAAGGTCCTTTCCAGCACATACAAGTTTCTTGCTCTTCCACACACCCGTGGCCATGGGAATAGTTCCTGGGTTTTTGTGCATTCTGCTCCAAGTTGGGAAATTGCAATGTATCCATTCCTGCAAAGGTGGATGAACAACGGAATAGGAGGGTCATGTTACTCTTCCAGAAATCGCTCCAAACACACATTTTGAAAGTGGTGTTGTTGGTGCCTTTTGTCAACTTGTCTTTGTGCCCAAACAGACACAGGCGGGAGCAAGGCGGCAATGCGGTCACAGCAATGACACAGACGCTGCTCGGTGCTGCTGAGCCGGCTGAAGGCGAGCAGAGGCAGGTAGGAAGAGAGAGGAGGAAGAAACACTTATTTACCCAGCAGCCCCGGGAAGCGAACGGAGTCCCAGGGACGTGTGGGGGCCGAGCCCGAGCCTGCCCCACCGGCGCTCCAGCTGCCCTGTGCTCTCACCCACCATCGTCCTCCCCTCGAAGAAACGTCTGGATGCCTCAATACAGCTTCGTGGTCGGGAGCGTGGTTTCTCCATGTGCTTGAACTCAAATCCCGTTCCTCTGCACAGCTGTGCGACCTTGGGCGATGGACTTAGACGTGCTGAATCTCCATTTCTCACATGTCACGGGGCGTGTGCGTCCCATGGAACGATTACAAAGCTTTCAGCACAACGTCCACAGCGCTGCAAATGCTAAAAAAGTGGTCTTTCATTTTCCCTTCAGTCTTTAGCCCCATCTGTAAAGCAGGAGAACGAGCCTCCATAATGTGTGTTAACTCTCAGCAGCCAACCAACAAGACTGAGCAAGACGTGGATGCTGACGATCTTCTGCTAAAAGGCCTGATGGTAAATATTACAAGGTCTTGGGCCACCTGGGTCTGTCACGCTTCTTAGCTGTGCCTCAGGCACAGAAGCAGCCGCAGATAATATGTCAAGAAACGGGCTCAGTGATGTCGCAGTAACGTTCCCTGGGAAGCGGGTGGCGACCACACGGGCCTGCACCATCTGCGTCTGCGGTGCCTGTCCCGTCCGGGGAAAGAGCTCCCCGTTTCTTTCACGGACACAATCTTAGACACACGTGAGTGACGTGTCCACAAGCAGCGTTGCTGGGTGACGCCTGGACAGACTCGATGAGCGCACCAGGGCTCCTCTTCAGGAGAGTCTGGTCACCATCAAAAGGGCGTGTGGACACCTCCACGCCTCACAGAGCTGCTGCTGGAACTTATGTGTCTTCCCCAACCGAATAGGCGTGCAATGGGATGTGTATGTTATTGCTTGACTTTTAATCTCCCTGATTAAAACACGTACTTAAGGGTCTTGAATTTTTCTCCTGTAAAAATTGCCTATTCATGTATCATTGCTGTCTTTTTCTTGTGACTGGCATAAGTGCCTTGAAGACGGTGGCTGCTGATGTCCTGTCTAGTTTAACATCACAAATATTTCCTTCAGTTCTAAGATGGAACTTTGTTAGTGGAACTTTGTTTAATGGAAACCCCTCACTTGGATGTAATTAAAATAATCCACTAGCTCAGGCATTGGTTTGCACTTCTGACATGTCTGTGTGTAAAGTATATTGAATAAAAATCTGCTAGAAGATACGCTGCAGTAATGGTGGTGATACCTGAAGGGCGCCATGACTCAGTAGCGCCACACTCTAATTCGTTGCAATCCCTATTTTATCTTTTAAGACTACTTTCTCAGAGCCAAGACTGTTGGGAAAATCGCGGAAGCAGGACACACTTTCCCGTGTTCACCCACACGCTCCCCCGGCCCCCTGGCGCATTCTCCCCGTCTTCAGCGCCCCCACAGCAAGGTGCCGCTGCGGCAGCTGATGAGCCGCCACTGACCCATCGTCATCACGCAGAGCCCGCAGTCTGCACCACAGTTCACTCTCCTCCGTTTTCCATTTGGTTGCTTCTCCCCAGTCCTGGGTTTTGAACCAGGGTCCTTGGGCTGGTGTGTTTTGCTCACCAGTCTCTCAGCTGCCCGAGCACCAGGGTGCAACCCGCAGTTCAGTCCCGATGCTGCAGGTCCTGCGGGCGTGCTCAGCTGTAGAGGACCTGTGCTCATCGGCAGGGTGCTCGGAGCCTGTCAGCGCCCCAGCGCATGTCTCGGGCCCACCTGCTCAGCCTCTAAGCTTTGGGACACTGCTCCTTCATCGTCGCTACTCTCCGACTTTTCCAGAACGAGCGGGGCTGGAATCAGACAGCGAATAGTCTTCTGAGATTGGCTTCTCTCAGCTGGTAAGAGAAACCCTCAAATTCATCCTTGTTTTTCATGCCTTGAAGCTCATTTCTTTCAGCCTTAACTGGGATGAACCACAGTTGACGGATCCATTCATCTGCCGTAAGACAATCTCGGTTGCTTCCAAGCTTTGGCAAATTACAAATAAGGTTCTGCCAACAGCCTTGTGCAGCCTTCTATATGGACCTTTCAACTCCTTTGGATAAAGGTTTATTTTTCAAGGCTTTTTAAAACCTAGGTCACATAGATATTTGCTTACGTGCTCTACGAGATTTATAAAAATATTTTTCCATTTGGGTTCTTTAGCAGTTTGGAGTCTGCATCTACATACGTTAGGTGAGGAAGCAGCTTTATTTTTCTTGATTCAGGGAATGAGTCGCCAGACGTCATCCCACTGAACCAGCTGTATTTTCTTCACCGATTGGAGGAGGCTGCGGCACTTATTTCACATTTAGTTCTCCACATAAACGACACGCTAAGGTTTCCGTTTCTTCCATTTTGTTGACGCTTTGCCCTTGTGGCACATACACCCTGCCGACCTGGCCTTGCTGCGTCAAATTCCTTAACGTCTGGTGAGGTCGATTCTGCCTTTTCGCCTGTTTTGGTTTTGTTTTTTTGTTGTGTTCTTAGACAAACTGAGTGATCCTGGCTGCCACTGTTCACAGAAATGTTAAAGACAATTCAGAGCGCTCCTCTAAAACGGAGCTAAGTTTCCTGGGAGTTGATCTGTTTGAGAGAAACATTTTGGGGGGAGATGTCATGTCAGCTCTCCACTTACTGAGACTGTCGCCTGCCTTGTGTCTGCAGGTCCTGCTCACTGGTCGGTTCCCAGGCCTTTATCTTCTTTGCTCTTATTGTGAATGACAACTTCGTTCTGTCCTAGTCTTAGTGTTTTTATTGTCAGTGTAGAGAATTACTGATTCATATGAACTGAAATCTGGCAACTTACTGACCAAGCTTATTTATTGGTTCGACTGCTTGATTCAGTTTTTTCAATGTACTCAGTCGTACGAAATATAAACCTATTTGTTTTTCTTCCTACTTCCAGTGCGTAAATTATTTAGGACCCTATTTAGTAGCAGCAAATTAGTGGGCCTCCTAATCTGAATCCCAATCTGAAAAGGAATGAATTTAACTAAATGTTTTCCATTGAGAATATTTGATCCACATTTCGGGTACAAACCTCTCACTAATCAGGGTGTTCTTTTACTAATCAGCAAAGCTATGAAATGTTATTTTTTTTAGAGACAACTTATGTGTTGAAACTTTACGATGCTTTTTATTGCAGTGATTTTGGACTTATCTGCTCTCTGTAAACAGAGACCAAAAAGCTAATCAGAGAGCAGCATCTCTGAGGATGTGTCCCAACGGAGCCGTGGCGATCTTGCTGGGCTCAACAGTGAAAACGCGGCGAAAGTCAACCGCGATGAAGGCTCAGAGAAGCGCTGAGACAAACCCAACATTCTGTGCTATTTCCTCTCGCAGCAGTAGTGGCCCAAGAATCTGTAAGGCTAAGAAAAAGTTTCAGCAAAGAGTGTAGGAAACTGACCAAACACTGAATAATTTCTTATGACTCGAGTCGAGACAAAGACGCATCCTCAGACTTCCAGGCAGGAACGTGGATAGGGCTGCGCTGCAGACGTGCAGTGAATTTTAAATAGATAAGCTTTAAAAAAACGACAGCCAACCTCAAACAGCTCGTGCTCCCTGTCTGACAGTCCCCCCCATTCAGGCAGCCAGAAATAAAAAGAAAATCACCGCCAGCACGACACCAGACAGGTCTCAAACTGCCTCTATACTCTTTCCAATAAAACATCAGAAAAGCATCAAAAATTTACAGGAGTGCCAGAGATGGGAGAAAATGAACAAAAACAACAAACCAATCAACCTACACCTCATACACCTACTAGAGTTTTCACACACAGTCTTTGAAATAAATATTATCGATTTCCTGTGCTGAAAAGATGGGGAAATTCACCAGTGGGTAAGACTCCTTAACAAAAGAACTCAATGGTCAGTGGATAATTTTAGAACTGAAACCTAGATTGCAATATACAAATTTAACAGTAGATTAGAAACAGCAAAAAAAAAATCGGTGAACTAGAAAACTTCGTTGAAAATATCCACACTGAACCATTGGGGAACATCCCAGAAAAAATGGGAAGAAACATAAATCATGTGTGATGTGAAGCGCGCACTCTGCAGGTGCCGGGAGAAGGTGGTTTAGTCATACCAACATGAGGAAGCCCAGAGTTTAAAGCAAGAAATATCAAAAATAAAGAGGAATATTTCAAAAGGATGAATAATACATCATTGTACAAGGAGTTGTTATCATTATAAATGCATATGTTTCTAATAGCAAAACCTCAAGATGTAAAGTGTCAGAAACAACAGAGAAATGGATGAATCTAAAATGATATTAGGATACTTTCTAACAAACTCCTTCAGTGACTAGTGAGTAAGACAGCATGTCTATGAGGCTATCAGAGATAATAATAGCATGATTAACAAACTTAACCTAATTAATAAAAAAGAATATTTCACCCTAAACTATAATGATCCTATAGTCTTAGGCACAAGGAATAAATATACACAGAAACAGAAATAAATACACAGGAACACCAAACTCCAAATCCATAAGCATCTCTGTGGCAGCTTTCCTGGTTACTCCAGACTGGACAAGCTGAATATCTATTGGCAATACAATGAATCGATAAAGTGTCTAGAGTGCCATGCAGAACTACAGAATGAAAACGATCCAATTCTTGCTGCAGGTGATAACATGGGTGATTCTCACAAACGTCATTTTGAGGAAAAGGAGAATTTCCCAGGAGATTTCATACTATCTACTCTGACTAGAAGCAGAAGCCGAGGAAAATCTATCACAGCAGAAGTTAGTGCAGGATTACGTTTCCATTACTAAGAGGTGCTGGTACAGGTGGGTGGGTCGGAGCAGTGATCCTGGTCCATTTCTTGAATTGTACTGTGGACGTACGGCAGGGTCATAAGACTGACCTGCACACTTACCGTCTGTGCGGTTCTTAAACATAATTTAAAAATAAGTTTATAATCTAAGTATGAATTTCACAGTTGAGTTTTATTACATAAAGTGGAGCAGCTGGCTCATAAAGTAACTCAGTGGAAGAGACCACCTGCCCACCAGATATTGCTTGTGAGGGGGATGAGCTGCCCAATGCTCACCACATGGCATCAGTGTGCAACTGCACACACACACAAGTGGAATGATCCACTGACAAAGAGTATTCAGGGCTATAAAGTACTTTCACACTTGTTCCCTAAGCATTCAGAATCCTACGAGGTTGGCCATGTGCGTGCAAGTGTGAGGGAAGCAAGAGTCAAATGGAAGGAGATGCAAATCCTGTCCGCACAGAAATGCAATGTCAAGAGAAGAGTCAAGACGTACAAACTCAGAGGAGACGCTCTAGGAAGAAAACAGAAGACTCCGAAAATGTCCAAAATGAGCAATTCAGCCAACAATCTCCTCTCCGTCATTCCTTCTGATAAGCTCATTTTCTTTCTGTTCATATTTTTTTAGGGAGAAAAAAGCTCTTTGCTGAATTGGCTGCTGTTTTTAAAAGATAGCATGACCTGTATTCTTTTTGGAATAGTTTTAGACGGCGTGCAGCCGGTCCCTGCAGGGAGGATGCTCCTCTTTCTTCTCCTCTGCCCCACGTCTTGGGGACACAGACGCTGCTCTGACCACTGTCAGTCTCCGTTGCTTCACCAACTTCAGGGCCCGTGTCACGTGCTCCTGTGATGAGTGCTTGATGAGCACTTTGTGACAGCTTGATCTACTTTAGAAGAACTGATTTGATTAAATTTTTTAATAAGAATTCTAGTCCATTTCTGTGTAAGCAGCAGTAAGTACCGTGGATGAAAGTCATGTCATTCCAACCTGAGAATAAAGCTGTCGTGGGCGACCACACACACACAAAAAACACAACAAGAGACAGCAGTCCCAGCAGTTGCTGGGAGGCTCGACTGTAAAAGGACACACGTGGCAGGATTCTTGAGGAGCATCCACACATCCACAGACTTTGACACCATCACTGGGAAAAACCAGGACTCTCCACCCAGAAGACCCATCGATCTGCGTGTGGGCACACATACACGACCAAAGGACAAAAACTACACTTCACTTGTTTAATACACAGAACACAAAACTCATTCCACAGAAGATGTCGTGTGTGCTTATATGTATTGTTTTTGCCATCGTTAGACTTTTTTCTGAAATGACATAGTTCCAATGAAAAAATAGTTATAAAAAGCAAAGCCAAGGCGACACATCGGTTTGAAACATCCTCATCAATCACTGGTTTTCTCAGGACGCCTGTTGACGGCTGTTCACAGAGACTGAGACTTACTCAGGGTTTCTGGTTAACTCGAGTCTGCGTCCGTTCCCCGTGGGCGGCCTGAAGCGGCCAGTCGTGTGGGAGGGACGGGCAGCCTGCGACTCACAGGCCGTGTGTGGAAAGAGCTCACAGAGACAGGTGGCCAGGATCGCTTGGCGAGTCTGTTAGTTAGCAGCGGCGAGTTTAAACTCCCTGCAGGCGGGGAGAGTCCCATTAAGAAAGAGTCACACGTGTGTGTCTGCCATCTGCCTCACTCTACAAACATTGCCCGCATTTCCTTTAAGAGGCGACATGGTGTCCCCAATACAGCGAGGAGATGGGACCCCTTCCTGGATGTCAGCGGGGGGCGTGGAGCTGCCTCCAGTCCCCCTGAGGCCTCACCTGCAGACCTGCTGCTGTCACGGAGCCTGGTCAGCTTCCCAGCTGGCCGGCTGCCATCCAGCCCCACCGTTCCTGGGCGGGCAGCAGCGGGCCCTGAGGGTGGACCAGCCAGTGTCCTGCTCCCACACCTGCACACCCGCTCTGCAGATCCCAGTGTCAGCCGGCCCGCATCGGGCAGGAGTGATTCACTGCCAGGAGCGAGGGGCTGGGTGCTTACAGAGAGAATGAAGAAGCGAAACAAAGAAAGCAGTCAACTGGCCGTGGCTTTCGCAGGCGCCTTCTTGGGGAGCATGTCGTCAGCAGTTGTGATGGGCGGTTTAAGCTCCACTTTCTCGGATTCCAGTGCGCAGCTCAGCCCAGCAGCCTCCTGGTGTAACCTCTCCACCATCCCGCCCTCCTTCCTCCACCTTCTGAAATGAGGCTGATAGCCCAGTGATACTGGCCTGGTGGGGCCTTGTGTCTCCTCTGCATCTGCTCCAAGTTCCCACTTAATGAGACGGAAGGGAGGGAGCCTCAGACATTTAATGACTGACTACATAACAGCCCTGCTCTTTCTCTTTTTTTTCCTTGAAATTTGCTTAGATCAGTCTTGTTGCTGGCAGAAAAGCAACGGAAGAAAGTGAACAGGCTGGGGAGCTGGACACGGCCGGTCACCACCCAGGAGGACGACGGAGCTCCCGCCCCAGGGCACCTCAGCAGCACCCCCCGGGGCCTGAGACTTGTGAGTCCGCCGCTTTCAAGCGCCTTCGGCCCTTTCCCCCTTTTCCCTGCGGCTTTAAACAGGAAACATGGGACTGAACGGAGAGAGAATGTCTCAGGGCCCTTTTTCTAAGCAGTGTTTCACCATCAACTGCCTAGATGTTAAATAAAGGATTTTCACTCAGACTGAATGGTTTCAGGCGAGAATTGTGTCCTCTGAACAGCTGGCCCCCCGGCACCAGCCTGTATGTAGTTCTGCACCAGAGTTGAATAAATGAATGAATGAGAACGAGCAACTTCCCACAACTTTACTTTTGCCATTTCTTTTGATACTTTTCTTTCATTTTGTTCCAGATTATTGCGATGTTTTATAATTTTCTTTTTGTGATTATACGACCACTTCTTGAGAACTAAACTGACACTAAATATATGATGGAAAACCCTTCCTTGACCCCAAGGCCAGAGGCTTTCCGCCTGGTCGGCAGAGCCAGGGCAGCAGGCCTGGCTGCTCCCCTGCAGCTGAGAGCGCTGGTGGGGGCCGTCAGCAGAAACCGCGTACAGCAGCCCCCGCAGCTGCAGCAGGAGACAAACCGCCACCCCAGGGTCTCAAGAAGCTCCCCAGAGCCCGGCGGCTCACTCGGGGTGACGGTGCCCCCGGCCCAGCACCGGACCTGTGGTTAAGTGCTGTGCTCTGCCTTCCAGTGCCCAGCTGCCTGTCCGTCTCCTCGCCGCCTGGAGGCTCTGCCACTACATTTGGGAGCTGGCCGAGAAGACCATCAGCCGTGCTGGCCCTTTGTCGCCACTGACGGGGCCAACGGCAAGTCCTCCCGCTCGGAGCTGGACAGAGGGACGGCGCCACCAGGTCATTTCTGGGTCCCAACCTGTGTCGGGCCCGGCGGACTCGTGAAGGAGAGAAAGGCTTCCAGGACCAGACATCTAATCGGTAAGTGTCCCCGAGGACCCAGGCCGAGCTCAGGCCCACTATTCAGGCGGAAGAAGGCCTTGATCACCCTTAGGCGAACTGGTTGCCTCTGAAAACAGGGACCTTCCTGGGTGGAAGTCAAACTCGGACTGACGGGTGTGTGAACGTGAGAACAAGCACTCCGCTCCCCAGCGGACGCCGTGGACTCTGTTTGAGTCCGAGTCTGTGGTCCGTGGTGGCCTCATATGGTTTAAGGTGCTGTGGAATAAAATCAGCTCCCCCCGCGGTGTCGACTGGGGTCAGGGCTTCATGCGCCCTGAAGCTAAGAGGCACCTAATCCCCGAGAGGGAGCAGACTCGCCACCGCCCTCAGTCTTGCCGCCCCACGGCCCAGAGCCTCGCCGGACTCTCCAGATGGTCAGCAGATGCCTGAGATCAGCCGACCAAGGGCCCAAGCCACCAGCGGCCATGCAGATGCCCGTCCGGAGGCCAGAGGTCCTCAACGGCCGGCCCCGGATGGGACCCTAAGAGCGGGATCAGCCTTCTACTGCCGGCCTTTCGCGACCGACCTTGTGAAGTGGAAGCACCAGCCCCCTGCTCTGAGAAGCCTCAGGCCGCCATCCACCTCCTGGAATCGATTTTTCAGACCCAGAGGCCAGCATGGGCTGACTGTCTTCAATACTGAGGAGCGAATGAGAACGACGACAGAGGCCGGGAAGTGCTTTCAGAGTCAGGCTCCGGTGGGCATCCAGGACACAGAAAGGTGGGTGAAATGGGCCCTCCCCGATGAGGCCCCCATGGACCCTCACACTGAAGAAGGCGGGGATTGCTGGAAGGAGATCACCAGGCCTTCTCCGGGGCACCCAGGCGGGAGCTAAGAAGCCGGACAGCGACTGAGTGCTCCTGAGACTGAGCAGCGCCTCAAGTAGCACTGAGCGCCGGCGAGCTCTCCAGCGTTCCCGCTAACCCCACGCTTGATGCAACAGCGTTTCCTGGGAAAACGTAGGTCTGGCACGAGCCACTCTCACTCTCTGTAGCTGAAACCTTCTGAAAAGCGTTCAGGGAGAAGGGGCTGAGGGCTGAAGAGCTGAGAATGTAAAGACATTGGAATTACTGCTGGAAAACAACATTTTGCTCAGAGAACTGTGCCTGTTGCTATTGACATCTTCAGACGCAGCGGAGGCGCTGACGGTGACGAACGGTGTGCAGTGTTCGCTCAGGCTCTAAAGGCAGCAGGGCGCCTCGGAGCATCGGTCAGAACTTCGCCTTAACTGAAGTGCTTCGATATCCTCACCAGGCAGTCGGACACACTCCACAGCTTTCGTCGCCCTCTGGCTCTGCCTGAAGTTTCGCTTTCTTCTTCACGCCGTAGCTTCCTCTGACATATGCGCTGCAGCATTTGTGATAACATTTCTCTTGACATTCTTGAGAAAACCTATTCATTAGTGTTCGTCTTCATTCCAGAGTTATCCATGGAGTGGGGAGAGACACATAAGGTGCCGTGTTGACTAAAGCAATGAGTTCCTTTCCCTGATCGAAGGAACTAAACCTGTTTTTCAGGGCATTTTCAAAGCATTTCACTTTGCAAAGATTGAACTCCAAAACACTTGTTTATCTCAGCACTTAGCACTGACTGACAATCAATGAACTTTCATTAGCCAAACGAACCTCCTAAAACAGGACTTGTGTTGCCTTATTGAAGAACATTTTTATTTTGCCCTTTCAATTTATTTCGCGTGACGCAGCATAAATCCAGGAAATGTACATTGTCTCCTTGGTGACTATAAAATGTCCTGCAATGTTTCTGACTCTTGCGAGAACTTTCATATTTCATTCACGCGAACGTTAGTTTTAAGCCTGTTGTATCATATTCTAATGCCCTAAAAGCCAGCTGCATGGAGGGTGTCTGCAATCCCATTCCAGGTGGATTCACTCCCTAGGTCAAAGGTGTCTACCCATCTGGGAATTTCAGCAAACAGGAATTTATTTCTCAAGTTTCTGGAAGTTCCAAGCCCAACATCAAGACTCATCAGGTCCATGTCCCCTTGGGAGGCTCTGTGTAAGTGTTAGGCTCACCCAGAGCCAGCAGAGCCTCATCTTACGCTGGTCGCATCTGCAAAGCCTTGTTTTCAAGAGTCCACACTCTGATGGACATGGGACATTGGGCATGAACCTGGGGACTCAACCCAGCAGCCCAGGTGAAGAGAAAGGTAGTGCGTTCAGATTAGTATTATCATCTAATGTCAGCAAGGGAGGGTTACTATCTTTACTTATTCTAAGGAAGCTGTACATGAATATGGATAATATATCTGAGTTAAGGAAACTAAATCAATCATGTTGGTCAAGAGTATTCCCAATGACAGCCTCCGATGATAGATGGACTTTGTTGAAGACTTACACAGGGAGCGGACTTACTATAGACAACTTTATTCCATCTTGCACAATCACTCATTTATAATTCTGTTCGATAATTAACTCTGAGCAACACATATTCTTTATGAAGGATAAGTATAGCTATAGCTGACCATATTCTTCCGAGATGGTTTGATATGCCCAGTTATCCCTTCCCTGTTTCCCATCCTATTTCTCATATCACCTTTTTGCTTCTAACCTCCCTCTCGTTCCTTCCAAATAATCGTGTCTATAGGAAGAATCAGTTAGAAGTTGCAAGAAGAAAACCATCTCTGTACATGTTCTTTCTTTTCATAATTATTACTTTCCATATTTGCCATTCCCTCTGAGGTATGTATCCTAAATATTTAAATGTTTCACCTTCTCACCACTCACTGCTTTTGTTGAGGATTCTTGCATCTGTAGTCATCACTGATGCTGGTCTGTAATTTTCTTTTTGGGTGTTGCCTTTATCTGATTTTAGAATCACTATAATGTTCCCCTCACAGAATATATTTTGGAGTTTCCTTCCTCTTTTACTTTATGGACTAGATTATGGAAGATGGATATTATGTCTGCTTTGAGTGTTGATAGAATTTGCTAGTGAAACCATTTGGACCTGGGCTCTTGCTTTTTAGGAAATTCGATTATTATTTTGAGTACTATACTTATGATTCATTTGTTAAAATTATCTATATCTTCTTGGATCAATTTTGGAAGGTTTAAGTTTTCAAGAAGTCTGTACATTTATTTTATTCTGCTAAGTTTGATGGCAGAGAGGTGCTCATAGTCATCTCTTAGGATCCATTGTGTTTCTGGGATGCCTAGTGATTTCCCCTCTTTTATTTCCAATTCTTGTTGTGAGGTACGTCTCTCTTTTTTCTTCATAAGTCTGGCTAACAGTTGATAAACTTTGTTTATTTTTTAAAATCATCAGCTTTTCTTTTCACTGACTTTCAAATGGTCCGTTTTCAATTTCATTTAGTTCTTCTGTCATTTTTATGACTTCCTTCCCTCTGCTGAATTTTGGTTTCAACTGCACTTCTTTTTCTAGTTTCTTTAGGTTTGTCATTATGTATTTGTCTCTTGAGTTTTCATCTCTGCTTGTATTTCTATAAACATTCCTCTTAGAACTGCTTTTGCAGTATCCTACATGTTCTGGTAGCTTGTCTCTTCATTTTAATTCGTTGCCAGATAATTTTTAATGTGATCTTTAATTTCCTCATTGACCAGGAGTTGTTCAGAGGCATGCTGTTTAATCCCCACACATCTGTGGTTCTTCCACTTCTGTTTTTCTGGTTCATATCCAGTTTCATGTCCTTGTGTGCAGAGAAGAAGTGTCTGCAAAATTTATTAAGATGTTTATATCCAAGGACATGGCCTATTCTGGAGAATGTGCTATGCACACTTATGAGGAATGTATGATCTCTTCTGTTAGGGGTGGAGCGCACTGCGAAAGTCTGTTAGAGTCACATTGGCTTCCTGCCTGGTAGATATATGTGCTGATGTAAGAGGGATGTTGAAATAACCTGTGGTTGTGCTGCTGTCAGTGTCCCCCATTAAGTTTGTTAGCGTTTGTTTTATGTACTTGGGTGGTCTGCTGTTGGGTGTATATATGCTAATTGCAGTGATTTCTTCTTGGTGGATTAACCCCTTGACCGTGATGTAGGGTCCATCTTTGTCTCCTGTTACCCCCTTTGGGTGGAGATCTGGCTTGTCTGACATCAGTATCGCAGTCCCTGATTTCCTTTCATCCACATTGCTTTGGTATGTTTTCCCATAACGTTCCACTTTCAAACTATGCCTGTGTTTGGATCTGATGAGGGCTCCTTGTAGGCATAATATTGACAGGTCCTGTTTTGATCCCTCCAAGCACTCAATGTCTTTTGATTGGTGAGTTTCACTCATTCATATTTAGAGTGATTGTTAACATGTAGGGTTTTATTGCTGCCATTTGGCCTTTTGTTTTCTGTTATTTTTATGTCTCTGTTGCTTCCTTTTTCATTTGTTTATGTTTGCTGCTCCTGGGTCAGGAAAGTTAATGGGAGCAGTGCCTCTCACACCTCTCTGGGTTCTTCCCTGGTAACTCCAACAGCTTTTCTCTACCATCACATGAATACTCAGTGGATTCCAATAGCATAAAATTGTTTTCCCACAACATCTAGCTGAACATTAGCCTTAGGGCATCAGTGAATATCCCTGTGTTCCTGTTATCCCTATGTTTGAAGTTCATTGAAAAAGAAACAAAACACAAAAGCCACATAACTGGAGACCGAGTGCCAACTTTTTTTGATCTGATTAGGCAACTTGATTTTAGATTTATAATCAAAATGACTCCCTAAAACCTCGTCCCAGAAAAAACATGGACCGTGTCGTTATATGAGTGTCAGACAAGGGTATTATTTCTCCTGTATAAGAGGAGAATCTTCCCACGAAGTTTATTCCACAGAAAACCAGAGGCACCTGCTCCCCAGTGTTTTCCTAGCAGTGTACCAATAACAGCCTCAAAATCAGTGCTTGTGCAGGAGCGCTTATCTGTTGCCACAAATCTATGAACTTTCCCAAAAGCTCTTGTGAATTGGTTCCCACATCCAAAGTTTGCTGAGTGGTGAACTGAGTCGACGCTGCCTGGCGTATGGTTCCCTCAGTTGAGGAAAATGCTGAACATGGAAAGCGGTGTCTCTGGCTCCGGCACAGTAGCCTGGACTTATTCTATGGCACAGTAAGGTTTCAGAGAGAACCAGAACAGCACGAACATGCTGTCACTTCTACACTCTCCCAGATTAAGCAAGTCACAAACACAGTCTATACCCACATCTAGGGAAATGGACTTTACCCCTTCACGAGCAAATCTGCAAAATCACATTGCCAAACACAGACACAGGTGAAGCGTTAGGTCAGTTCTGTAATCAATTCACCAAAATCACACTGCACCCTCTTTCCAGGCAAGCAGATTCAATAAGAGACAGGAGAGGCTAGAGCTGACCCTACCTGTTCCTCCCTGAGTGAATGAGTAACAGGAAGGCAGAAAAGGTATGCTAATACCACTGACTCCATCTCACAAGGTGCCTCATGTCAGGAGGAAAGCGAATCTCTCTAGTGTGCATCTACCTGACATCACCAATCAAGCCAACTCATTTCAAAGCAAAATAAAATGCAAGAGTAAAGGTAAAGTCAGTATTTTGTGCAGTCAGAAATAATACTGGTGACTGGCCAGATCTGCACACACTAATGAATTGTTTCACTGACTTTTTGTCAAGTAAACACAGTCTTGTTTGCCTTTCTATTTCCTTTTTGTTTCTCAGAAAGGCACCACATATTGGCCTTTTCCAACAAATGCAGACAATTTTGCTCGAAATATTTTATTGTTTTAATTATTTCGAACCATAAAATGGACTAATGTACTTTGAAATAATATCGTTTCTTTTCAGTTCTTCAAGGCTGTGGTTATTTAATGGGAAAAAACACTTTGGGAGATACGCCAAACAAACAAGTCATTTCTCACAAGTTACATATAATACTTTTAGCTTGATTGAATCACTTGGAAGAATGAATTTATAGACTTGCTTAAAGAGAGCTGCTCTCTAATTAGGTGTTATTACTATCACCAATCATAAGGCAATATTCAAGGATTTATTTTTTTCAAAGGGTAAAGAAGAAAATTGTCAGGTAAAAATAAAGCAGCATATATTTTAATAGAATACTTTCATAATGAGCCATATCAAGTCCATTAGACAGGAAAATAAAACTACTTTTTTTCAAAGTAAAAATATTGACAAGATTTTAGCATATTAAAATATAAGATATTTAGTATTATTTAAAAATAACTAACTTGCTGTGTTGCAAAGTTTTATTATTATTAATATGTATTTTCATATTTTTCCAGTGAGAGCTTTTAAATAGCTCTCAAATTTAATGAACTTCAGTCCTTCAGAGCGGTGGTCTCCCAGATTTGTTTGATCAGAGAACTCTAATGTAAAAAGTAATTAAGGCCCCTTACATGTATCTTTTCACATTCTGTGTAGAAAGATTGAAAATATAATATGTAATGTATTCTATAATTTCTGCAAAAAAATGTGTTATTTACATATGAGTTAAAATAAACATGAGTCGGAATTTTCAGCGCCCTTATTCTAATCCCTCTGATAATTCCACTTACATAAAAACAAAGGAAGCATTGTGGGGAAGCAGAAAAGACTGGAGGAAGCAACGGTTCCAAAAGCTATGTGAACCTATTTGTTTCTGAAAGTCAACACTCACCCACCTTTTTAAAAACGTGCGACTCTTCAGAAGTAATGGGAACGGTACCCACATCAGATGTCTTCCTCCGCTGCTTTTGTGCGAGGGGCTCTAAGGAAGAGGCCTGTCGGTAGCTCCTGCTGTTAGCTGAGTGGATGCTTCCCTAGTGAGCAGGGAAAGAAAGGCAGAACTTCTGTAAGACTTAAAACCTGCATGAGAACCGACAAAGCTAAGTGGATTAGACCTCAGGCCTCCCAGGAAACCACACATTCCTTCAACCTAGCACCATGGACCACTTCGCAGACCCCTGGAAAGTTTCGCAGAATGCCCTCCCCTACCTGTTACTTCATTGGAAATTCTTATGCCCACATTCCCTTACTCCTTTAATGATTAAAGCCTCTTACCTAGGGACTTAGCCTGCCCAAAAGTCCCCTTCCCATGCCCAGCCAGAGTAACAAAGCCATCTGTACGCCCTACAAGGAGCAGTTTTCTGCCTGCCGACGGGTCTCTGTCCTGTGCTCTCTCCATCTTTCTAATAAACTTGCTGAGTCGCACCACTTTTAAATGCCTGAGCACTCTGTCTTGGTCTCTGGCCACTGAACCCAAACACTGCATCAGCAACACAAACACTTATCCTCTGATAACAGTAGTGAGCACATGTGTTTCTCTGGACCAATTGGCTCCTCTCTCCCTGAACACACAGGCACAGAGGTAATTACAAATTCCCTCTGAGGATATGCCTGAGAAGTTCCACGAATTTGTTGGCTGGACACTCAGAACTGTGTTGAGTCCCATTCACAAGCCTGTATTTTAATACCTTATTTCTCTTCCTGAGCCATCTCAGAAGATTTCTTTGTCAAGCTACTCAGAGACAAAACTTAACTGAGCATTAATTAGTTTTAGGGCATCAATTAATGTGTTTCTTCATTTTTCAGTCCATTCTTTGTTCTCTTTGCTGGTTTGCACGAGTACATCCCCTTGCTCTGTCTTCTAGCTCACTGATTCTACCGAAGTTTTTTCATCATCCTGTTCTTGAGACCTTCTATGAAATTTTTATTCAGCTATTGTGTTCTCCATATTTTTGATATATTGTTTCATTTCTTCTCTCTCTCTCTCTGGTTCTCTTTTTCTTCCTCTCTTATTTTCTTGATTTCTATGAGTATGTTTATCACTGTTGCTCTAAGTTCATCTTCAGGTAGTTTACTTACATCTGCTATATTCAGATTTTCCCTGGGTTTTTTATTGGATCCATCACTTTGCACATGTTTCTCTTGCCTTTGCTCTGTTTGGTGCTCTGTTTGTGTTTCTGTGGATCAAGTGTCCCTGCAGTGAGGGCCGTGTGTGGGATACTGACCTGCACTGACTAAGCCTGGATCTTGGCTTGAACACTGGGAATTCTTGCATTTTGTGGCTTCACCACTGGTTGGATTTGTTAAAGTTCTTGGGTGGACCCTGTGTCGCTGCCCGAAAGTTCAGTCTGTGGGGCTGGAGTTTGTGTGGGGGCTGCAGAGCCTCCCCCCGCATCCCAGGTCCCAACAGTGAGTAGCGTCTTGTCGCTGGACCAGTCAGCAGCCGGGCTGCAGCTTCACCTCCATCCACAGGACGGTGCTGTGGGTCGCACTGAAGGTTCCTTTCTTCTGGAGATTCTCTTCTTCCTTTAGGCCCGAGGGTGGGATTTCCCATGTGTGGGTCCCGCGGCTCCTGGGGGGCGATGTGGTGGGAGGGGTTGGAGTGGGCGATTCCCCTAGCTGCCTTCTGGTTATGTGGTGCCCAGTGTAATTTTCTCACCAGGCCTCCTGTTCAAACCACCAGGGAGCTGGTCCTCCTTCCACCCTGCACCTAGACCCTCTCCCCCGGCTCTGTGTCCCCGTCCTGCTGGGTGGGCTCTCCGCCACTTTTTGGTAGGGGGGCTCTGGGAGGCCTGTTTCTTCCTGAGGCTCCCCCCCACCCCTCCGTCTGCCTCGGTCCAAATCCCAAATCCCAAACCTGCAGTAGCCCTGAACCCAACATTTTCCCTGCCCCTGTGCTTGCAGCTAATGCTGCATCTCTGCAGCCTCCGTGTTTGTTTCTAGCTGCTCTTCAGGGAGGAGGCAGGGCTCACTCCTGCCAGGTCACCGTCTTGACCCCAGACCCCCAATTAATTGGTTTCAACCAAAGAAATGTGACTGTGCTTTGCTTTATCACGTATGACTGAGTTTTGCATGGTTCCATGTCTCATTCACTCATCCGCTCAATCAGTCCGTGTTTCTTCCAACAAGCATTTATTGAGCACTCACTCTGTGTCAGGTGCCAGGCAGCAGAATGAAAGATGAGCCATGCATGTTCACTGTTCTTCAAGACAATAACCTTGTCTCTGGTGGAGTCAGGACTGCACTGAGCTCTGAGCGGTGAGCAAAGACACCAGGGAGCTACAAGAGGCACAATATCAGGCATGAAAAGAGGCTGTTTTCAGGGAGTGCGACAAACTCGAAGCCTCCAACTCCTGCTCTTGGAGAATGTGGGTGCGGCCTGAGGCATTCTGAGCAGATTAGGGCCTCAGAGAAGGAAAGCGCAGCGTTGAGCATAAACTATTGCACCAAGGACAAAGCTAGATTCTAAGAAGTGTGGACATTGTCTCACATATAATTTGTTAAAGACCACATTATCAAATTGTAATTTTTAGCTCATCTGCAATAAGTGACTTAAATGATCTGCAAATTCTTGCACTATTTATACAATTCAATTACAGTTGAATAATTCACATCTGGGAAGTACAGACAAAATTATTCCTGGGACTCCCCCTTCCTGTCCAGAAAAAACTGCACAGCTCAAAATCCATGCCATGGTCTAACTCTGTGAAGAAGCCATGTAGGGCTGGTCTGATGTGAATCAGCAGGCACCTCTCCCCATACCTGCCGCACAGACGCCACAGTAGAGAAACCCATCCGAGTCCTCCCAAGGCCCCTGTTACATTTACATGTTAATCACCCTGCGTCTGTCTCTCCTGATCTTCACCTAATATTCAGAGCCATGGGCCTGAACACACAGCTTTTACAACTTTTGAAAGATGGGTGCAATCAGACACCCTATTCAAGGGCCCTTGTCATAAAAGCTCATGCAGATTACCGACTGCAAAGATCAACAGTCTGCACAGAGTGCTGTCTGTCTATTTTGTGGTTCAAATCCTCAGATGAATTAATTAATCAAGTCTTTATTAAATTGCACAGTTTCTGGGAATTTTTTACTCCAGTTATCAGAATTAACAAAGAGGTGGGGCTAATATCATTATCAGTTGCTAATCATCTTGAAGAAATATTAGAAATGAACACCGGCTCCATGATCGAGAATCCATGTTTCATATTTTATCAACAGAAAGATATATCAAGGCATTTAAAAAATGGCATTAAACATGTTGAAAGTCTCCTGGTAAGATTGTGTAAAGTCATAAACTATCCATAGTCATAAGGTTTTGATAACTACGTGACTTTTGTAAATTTGATATCTTAGTTTGTCTAGGTTTATCATGAACCTATGTATACAAATATGACATTATTTTTTCCATTGTTGAACAATTCAGACTTTAAAATATGCCTTAAATTGCCTATTTCAATGTCACCCACCCCAGGCATTATCCTGACTGGCATTCTAACAAGTGAGTTTTCTGAAGGAATTAATTACAATATTTATTTTCTCTGGCTGTTAATGCTTAGCATTTTAATGCCCATTTGCAGTAGCCAATGTTCTGCTTTTACACAGCATTTATCTTTTCAAAAATTGAAAGCCTTCGAATGACTGAAGTTCCATTGTGGAGGGAAAAGAGATGAGACCACAAAAAATCAAATCAGAGATTTTTCACTTCTCATAACCTTTTCCATCTTGGGTCTGAGAAACAATTTTGTCCAACGGCTTCTGCAGGCGTCCCTCTGAGACGAGCTGGTGCAGATGCCAGGTGGTTGTTTTTCCCACACCTGCTTTCTCGGTCTGATTCAGGCACCCACATGTTTTTGGAAAATGAAAATGAATTCAGAGAAAAGGCACATTGAAAGGTCCAGTTTCCTAATATAGGCCTTTCAACTGAGACTAGAAAAGTCATTTGATTTTCCTTCTGAGACACCTGATTCTGGGCCCCCCAAAAGGGATGCAGTCCCTCCACCAAGAAATCCCAGTATCTGAAGAAGAGTGGGAGCTATCAAAATCAACATGAAATTATGCCTGAACCAGTTTCTCTTCATTAAAGTCTGTTTTCTTCCATAATCACTTGATTAATGCTTCCTCCTCTTAGAAAGGATACACCGAAAAGCACTTGGTTTTGTTGTTTCACAGACTTTCGTGAGCAATAAGCAGCCCGACTCTCCCACTGCAAGTAGGTCAGGGCACACAGCAGAGCTTCCCCAAAAGTTACAGGAGCAGCGTCTGAAAGGCGTTTCCCTTGGAGACTTCTGCCCACAGGCAGCCTGGGGTTCAGAGCGTCTCCCAAAGGCTGTCGCCAGCTCTGCTTGCTGCAGCCATCAGCAAACTTTCCATAATACAGGGATTAACACCTACAGATGGAAAGAGAAGTGATTCAGCACCTCCAAAAAAAATTCTTCACTTTGGGCACGAGACATCTGCAGGTGGAATGACTCAAGGGGTGGGCTGGACGCTGGGAGTAACGGCATTCCTGGTGCTTTCTAATGAAAACAGCATTTCCCATTCATGGGGAAAGGATGCAGTGGCACTAGTGGAGAGACTGTGATTCATTTGATTCATTTGATTCCCACTTTGAATTCTCAGTAACAAGCATCTGCTGTATGATTTGTATGAATGCACACTGCAGTCAGGTTTCTGCTGCAAAGGTGACAAGGAGACATTGCCCTCTCATTGCCATATCAAAGAAGCTAATTCCAGAACAGGTTTCTTCAGTATTTGTTGAGCTGGGAAAAAATCCTGGAGAAGGAAAGGTCACATTGTCCCTTCTCTATAATCTTGGTCTTTAGCCTATAAGTTTCCTTTTTCTCTCTGCAATATTTTCAAACCGGTAGCTTGTGCCAACATATTCCTCTGCTTTCTAGAAGGAACCTATTGAATTTAACTCTAGGACTAAGAAGAAAACAGTTCCTGTCTTCAAGAAACTTCAAGTCTCATGGGAAAACTGGTTACAGAGATATGGGGGCCTGGGCGACCGAGCTTACATCCAGGGTAAACTTCTGTACTATGAGTGCCTGTTGTTCCCATACTGTTGGGGGGACATTAGGACGGGAGACTGCATATCTACTATCTCAGCATTTCTGCAAACTTCCCAAATCCACATGGGCCCAGACAGGCGTGGAGGATGGAGCGACGTGAACAGGGTGGAACCACAAAAGGACATGGAATCCCTTCTGGTGGCAGAGGCTTTTGGAAGTAATCTGAGTAACCCCTCAGAATGACCCTCTTCCTAGCTCACATGGAAACCCCTGCAGGCTGCGCTTTGAAGATTAAAAGCACTGTCTTCTTATCAATATCCATCCCTTGCTCTAAAGGAAGGTATCAACGGAGGAATCTCCTAGCAATCAGTGCAGTGCTCCCTGCACATGAAATATCCAGCCCTCATACTCATTCTCCTTCCTTCTTTCTCTAATAAATCTATGAACTGCACTTCTTAATGCCTCAAGAATCGCTTCGTTGCCGGAGCCCAAGCTGCCCCAGCAATGTGATCATTCATTGCATCTTTCTTAAGAAGAGGGAAGAGCCATGGTCTCTCCGAGTGACTCACATCAGTTAACACATTGATTTAGGCTTAGTGAGCAGTCAAGGTTTGATTTCAGGGACAATTCTAGTGAACGCGGTGTCTTCAGAACAATCACAAATATTTAAGTAAATATTCGTTTCCTCTATCAAAGCAAAGATTAAGCACTGAAGCCAATGAATCTTCTATGTAAACAAGCCACGAATCTGGAAGTGCTGCAAGAAATAATGTGATTATCTCTGCTACACTTCTGTCAAATGTCTGACCACCAGTATTACTTTTTTAATTCTGAGATTTTATTCCTTTTAGGGTCTTAAACCTCACAGCCCTTGCTGCTGGTTTGAGGGCCTCCACCGCCGGAGGTCACTCTGCAGAGACTCAGGCAGGAGCCTGCAGAAATGAAAACTCAGCTAAGGGGCTCTGCTGACAGCACTGAATAGGATAAAAGAGACAAAGGCGAAGCTCACGTAACTGGGAGCAGTTCATCCATCAAGGTCACTGCAGAGAGTGTTGTTGGCAAAAAGTCCTCTGAGCTCTAAGCTCCAGTGCCCACACCCGCACCCCCACCCTCACCCGCA
>RJWH01007363.1:0-41136 GCA_004363575.1 Solenodon paradoxus | reverse complement strand
GTGTCCCTCCCTCCCTGGAGTCCAGGTGGGAGCCCCCTCCCTGTCTGTCTCTGCCCCTTGTCCTTGTCAGAATAACAGTCTCAGTTCACTCTTGGTTTGTTGTCCCAGTGTTTGTTGCCATTACTGTAGGGGCTTCCCTTCGGAATCCTACTCCTGATCTTCTTTCTCAGCTCATCTTCCCGAGTTGCCTGTCTGCTACAGTCCCCAGCAGCTCATGTGGCACCGGGATCTGAAATTCCAGAGTGAGTGCCAGACTCACCATGTCTTTGTAGCATTACCAGTGCTCTCACGTCAGAATCTCTCTCCAGAGGGATTTTATTGTGACCGGGAATCCCAGTAGAGATGGGCAGCACCGTACTGTTCAAGACCTTGAATGTGACCACATCGGTGTGACGTGATTTGGGGAAACAGATGTGTTACATCTGAAGAACTCAGATGAAAGATCATAAAGATTCAGAAGTTTTCCTTATGAAAGTCTTTCAAAACTAAAACCAAAAAGCACCCCAAACATGTAGGTCACAGCATCTGAAATACATGTGCTTCCATAAATAATTGCGTTACATAGGCTGTGCCTCTGGCTTCACGTGCTGGCTGTAGGTGAGGCAAATAAGTAGTGACACCCCCCAGGTCTGGAAGACTGCAGAACTCAGGGGACAGTGCTCTTTGGAGAAAATGGGAAGATTTTAAACCCCTACCCAAAAGAGGACAACTTCTCAAATTTGGAATGTGTCCCAGGTAGGAATGATTCCTGGCGTTCCCTCTGCCAATCAGGTCATATAAGAAGCTATGTTTTAGCAGTTGTGTATGTTCTCATTCCTTAATCTGATATAACAGTCTACATATTCCATCTATTGTTTCCTACTTGACAAGTATTTGCTAATTGGTCTTTCTGACACCCACTAATACAAAGCTTCCACACAGTGATATTAATTCTGAAGCTTGCCTGAATCCATGTATTCAAGTACCTGACATTGAGAGCATCTAGTAATTAAATGTTTATAGAATTTTATGATAATGCTATTCCATTTATTTCTATGATATGATATTTCGCTCAGTGTAGCCTAAAAGATGGAAAATATAGTTTATGATCTGTGAGCTTCAATATCTTTGAAATTTTTTTCTCCATGCTTTGTCCTTTCTATAAAGATTTAAGCTTTTCACTAATTTGCTAGTATCTCTTTTCCTTAAGTATTCTAAATTCTTTTTTTAAATTGTACTGAGCACTGAAAGATATACGGGGTAGATAATAGTTTTATGAATTTATAATTTGGCAAGAGAAGAGAGCTGTACAAAAATGATAACATAAGATGAAGTTAACTATAGAACTATATTATAGCTGTATTAACTAAATTATTCAGGTATGTTGGTGAATAGCGTAGAAAAAAGTGCTTTCTTTTCTGTGATGGAAGATAAAGAATGGGCATAAAACAGATAATGTTACTTGTCAGAGTTGAAGATGATAAGTACTGTGCAGAAAAATAAAGCAGTGCTGGATTTTACAGTGTTAAAAAAAAAAAAAAAAGATGGTCGGGGAAGACCTAGAATAAAGATGATACTTGAATGAAGACTGGCTAGATAAGAGAGGATTCCTGTGCCATCTTGGGAAGGAACATCCCTGGCAGAAGGAAGGAATGGCATGTATGAAGCAGGAATATTTGGAGCAGATGTATTTGGAGACTGGCAAGATTAGAGAACCTAGAGCTAAGTGAGATATGGGGAAAACTCTCGATTACAGTGATCATGCTTATAGGACAAACAAAGGACCTTGAATTTATAGTAAGATGTGGTCATTGAAGGACCCCAAGCAGAAGAGGATCATGAGCTGGCACACTTTATAGGAACACTTTGGTGGTGGTTCTGAATGTAGATGGTGATGGGCAAGAACTGGGAGACCAGTACTACAGTGCTGCTGGTGAGGACTATGTCTTTGAACATAGATGTGGTGACAAGTGGTAGAACCAGAGGGTTTGCCAATGAGTGGGAAATGTGGCTTTAAAGAGAGGGATCTTTGTGATTAACTTGGGGTTTTGTGATCTAGTGGGAGGAAGGAGCAGCCATTGTTTGAGATGAGGAAGACAGGACAGTGGCTTTCTGCGGTAGAACAGGAGCCTCATAGGAAGCAATATTTGTGATGGTAGACTTAGATGTGCTTATACAAAAGAGTACAAGTAGTGAGCATAAAGAAATGATAGATGGGAAATGGAGGTTTTATGAGAATACAACCAAAATAAGCTCTGGAAAAGGAAACCTAATCCATTTTTCAAATGCAATTTAAAAAAAAAAGGTCAGGTAATCAACAGAACAGTTGATAGAATTTATACTTGATATCCTCTTAATAAGTTTCAATTCAAGTTTAGGGGATAAAGTTAGGGTAACTATTGAAGAAGATAACATAGTGTATAAGGATAAAGATTCAAATATAGATGAACAAGAAGCCTTTGAGCAACATTTCTACTCAGTATTATCATGGATTGTGTCAGATTTTAATGAAAACAGGAGAAAACTGGTTGTTGAGGTGGAGAAGCCTAAATTCTATTTCCTGTCATCAATGAGATGTGATGAGCCATTACTATTAGTGTGTTTCTTCCGCTTGGAGTAGGAGAATGATTCTTGCTTCCCTTGGAGGTGTCAGAAGGATGATGGCGTGGATACTCTTTAAATTGAAGTGCTTAGAGGAGTGAGCTTCATATTATTTTAAGTAGCTTACTGCATTTTAAATTGAAGTAAAATGATCTTTTTTTAAGAAAAGGTATAGGCAGGAATGAAGGTGAGTAGGCAGGCAGGAAGAGAGAGGAGGAAGAAACCCTCCATTTTTATTTTGTTGTTCACATCGATTGCTTCTCTGGCCTTCAGTCTTGAACCCAGGACCTTGGGATGTATGTGGAACTGCTCCCAGGTGTACTGGACTGCTGGGCCACCAGGGCATGTCCCAAAGTTATTTCAAAAATAATTCAGGCAGCACACTTTTACATCTGTGCTTAGATGATGGGCTTGAATAGGTCAAGAAAAGCAAGGCTTTTCCTAGGGAACACATGTTTGGTAAGGCTGACCGCTTTGGGGTGGGCTAGCTCCTGCAGTTCGGAAGCGTCCTCACCAAGGGTCTGTGTGCACCTAGCAGGTCTGCGGTTGCTGATTAAGACAGGAAACTATGGAAGTTCATTCTGACTCATTAGAGTCCAGAGAAGAGTGCTTGGCACACATAAAGGTAAGACCTGGAAGACGAGGATTTATGACCCACTGCAGTCTTCTCTAGAATAATTGCAGGAAAATAAGGTAAAGGATTACGTGTTCAGTTCTGTAGGCCAACCTCCAATATGTGTAGTGAAAGGTCACATTTGACCTTGCTGGGAGTTGGATGGCATTGCATCCCTGGGAACAATGACATAGACTGAATTTGGAGGATGAGGCTAGTTATGGTTAACACATGATGTATGCTTCATCCCTCATTCATGAGGTTCAGAATCCCTCAGTCCATTTCTGGGCTAATAATAGAATTTCCATTTAAACTAATAGTTTAGAGAGATATGGAGTTTAGTTTTATTGAATTTGTAGATAAAAAGTAGCATTTTATAAATAAATGAAATATAGAGGGTGATTCCTTTCTCTCAGGAATACTCTTTATTTGTTGGGTAAATGTGAACAATTTGAATATACACCAATTATTTTCACCTAGAAAAAATTCTGTCATCACAAAAAACTGGTGTAAAAGTGCCAAATCTGGCACATGCAGATGAGCAAAGGGAAGAAAAATGAAGAATTCTTCAGGCTCCCACCTAGCAATAAATGCTGTTCCCATTTTGTGTACATTCATTTATACACATTGAATTATACATTGTTTTACTATGTTCTCTTAATGACCCACAGGTCATTCATGTCATTAAGTTTCTTTGATTGGAGACCTCTTCTGAGCTCTCTGGGCATAACTGACATGTGCTGTGACTGACATGTCATGTGGTCAGCAGGACAGTTTCTAGAGCTGCTGTAGACCCAGTCACAGGCTCGTGAGGCCCGTGGGCAGGACACCTCTCTCTTCACAGATACCTGACAGGATGCTGTAGGCAGGGTATTGTGCTGAGGGCTATAATATGAACCAGATGATTTCATGCTGTAGGACTGCTCTGTACCCAGTAGTCATTCTGTCAGCCAGTCATTTGAGAAAAATCAACGCGGTTCCTGTTATCACACCAAATCCTGGACATGAGGGTAAAGTCACCCCTGCTCTGCTGAGCCTGCAATCTGCTGCAGAGCAAAGACGTGTCCCTCAGTAGGAATTGACATTGTAGGAAAGGGCTTTTGTGACCCTGCCTGGATATTAGTATAATTAGTGAAATCTCCCCATTAACATAAAGAAGGAGTCTTCCTCCAGTGCTGATTCTGTATGGCGTCCAGCACCTGTAAACAGTGTTGGTGGGGAGAACAGTGAAATTGAATCTTGAAATCGCTCCTCCGGTTTATGGATACTTGAATGAGTGTGCAGAGCCAGTGTCAGCTTCCCTGTGGCAGAATCCTATCCCTGTCATTGAGAAACCGAAGAACAGACTATTTTGTCACTCACATAAGCCCTTCCTGTCCTTGAAGATTCCTCTCCCAGGCCTTTTAATTCAGTGTTAAGTTGAATGCACCTTGTTCTGTTGGTTATCAGCCATTTCAGGGGCCCCTCTGACCCCTGGTTGGTTTAGGGCTCTTATTCCTAAATTCCCTTCCTGTCTGTGGAGAGCACAGCAGGGAAACACCTGCCTATCCCTGGACTACAGTGAGCTGGGATGTGGGTAACATCTTTATGAGTCACCTTGATAGGAAAGAAGGTGCATAATGTGTAGGTAGTCTCCAGAATTGTCATTAATAATTGTCAGTGTGCAGTGCATGTCTGTGGTCTAAAGAATAGTTGTCAATAGCTGTCAGGGTGCACTTGTGTCCCTACCACCCAGAGTAGGATCTGTACACTCTCCTGTCAGACTCCCGGGATCATCCCCAGAGGGACACCTTATGCTCTATTTCTTGTTCAAAATACCATTGCTTTCTTTGTTGTTGTTTTTATAACATCTCTCTCTCTGAAACCAGTACACTGTTTGGTTCTCCTTGGTTTTGATACTAATGTAAAAGAATTGACTTATTTTCTCATAACATGTTAGAAAGGTTAAGTCACTTGGTATAACTGGAATTAATTTGTTTTCAGTCTAGTCTAGAGAAGTCCACACTGAGAGTAGTTTCTGGACACAGATACTGTTACGCAGCTCCTTGGATGATCCCAATGTACAGTCAAGGTCAGACCCATTCCTGTCTATCTCCCCTGTTCTTATGACCCCAATTCTGATGATCCCCTGCTCGCTCACAGTGGTCAGTGGTCCTCACACCTCCTGAGTGGTCCCTGTGTCAGGTCAGCATAGTGCTGCCTTCTCTGTCTGCAGGTCACCTCTAGTCATCTCATTTCTAGACTCCTCATCACTGAGTTGTTTTTGATGACCTTGGTGGCTTTCAGGAGGATTCACCTGGTGTTTTGTGGAAGATCTGTCCATCTGAATTCCTCTCATATTGACTCCTGGTTTTACCATAAATGAATGTGGACCACAAATGAAGGTCCACACCATCCACCCAACTGCTCACTGATGGCATTAGTCTTCATCACTTGGCGAGGGATTGTTGGCAGGTGTCTGGACAATGAAGATTCATTTTCCTTTTCCATACTTACCTTTGGGACAAGTCACTAAAGGAAGCCCTCACACAAGGGGATAGATATTAAGGTTTTGTCCCTGCATAGGAGTATCTATGAAAGTCTTATGTAACGAGATTTGTCTGTACATCTATTTGACAAATACTACAAATAACTGTTGTATAGGTTAGTCCAACTTTGACCATTGTGAGTTTTTTCAGGTGGCTCTTGTCTTATTGAAAAATGACCACATCCTTTTATGATCCTACATGATGTGTCAGGTTCATCTGACTATCTCTGCTCAGTGTAGGATCAGCCGTTTCTCTAATGAGCCTCTTTGTTTCATTGGATAATAATAGGACAACTCAAGATCTGAGCGCTGGGCATATACTCACTACTGGGGTGTTACTGCTTTTAGATCCACTCACCTTGTAGAGGTAGAAAATACTGTGCATAGTATTCCAGGTATGCTAACATGTCCATCTGTCTTTATATGACATTAAACTTGAGTTGATACAGATGTTTCCAGCTGAATTTGGGACCATTGATTTGTTCTAGACCTCCTATCCACACCCCAGAGAAGCCTGTCTTATAAGCACTCTAATTTCTTTTTTTCAAATATTTGCAAAGGATGCTTTAGGAGGAGATGATTAATTCGTGAAAATTAATGGGTTGGAAAAGACCAATATTAGAATCCATACCAGGGACGGAGAAATGCATTGGTATATTGTGTTGTCATAGTATATCTGTGTGACCGGCCATGCCAACTTGAAGCAAAACACAGACCCCAGCAAGAATGGCGGATAGTCAACTTAATCAGTATACTGAGATTAATAGGTAATCAACTGAAAATATTTGTGACCCAGTTAAAATTACATCCACATTCATTTTGTGGTTAATCAACAACTTCTTGATTTCTTTGAAGAGGCAGCTTGGTTCCCACAAAGTTTATTTGTTAAACTTAAATTTCATATAATATTCCTGGGTAATGGAATATCATTCTGGATTTTGAGTTGTTCTTGGATTATGCCAAATAAACCTGGGGAGGTTGGGGGGTGCGGTGGTGGGAACTGGCAATGAATTAGCTCACTGGCTGGGTTTGCTGGCTCCTGGGCTGAGTTCCTGAAATCATAGTAAGACATTAGACCATCTCAGTAGATTGATATTTGGGTCTGAATAAGTTGAAACATGTACCTTGCTTCCTTGAATGCGTAAGAACATTTTCTTTTATTTTTCCTTCTGCTGATACCTCATTTATTTGGAATCTGTGCTTGAAGGGTAGGAAATACTTCTTTGACAGGAAAATCTTCCTGCTCACAGCTCACTGTACTACCTGCAGCCAAACTGCATTTTTCTTAAACCCTCACATCCACCCCTTGAAATGATATCCTCCCCACTTTGCAAATGAGGAGCTTATGCCCCCAAATTTAAGTACAAAACCTCCCTGGCTAATCACTATCAGAGTATTTGTAGAATCAGCGGAGTCTCAGCTAACAACCCTTGAATGTCCTTTTTTCCCCGCAAACCACCAGGGTGTAACTGTAGGTCATTAAAAAAAATCCCTAGGCCCTGGGTCCACAGACTTTACATGGTCTGTTCTTAGCCGACTTAACTGATTGAGTCACAGTGGTTCACCTCAACGTATTTTTGTTTTGTTTTTAATTTTTATTGCAATAACTTTGTTTTTCAAATTAACAAACTCATATGTGTAGATTCCCCATATGTACAGCTTCCCCATTCCTTAGATATATGTCAACACACCCTGCCCTCCACCACATCACCAAGTGTTCTTCCCCATTTTCCAGTGGGCTCTGCCACCATGTGTCTCCTCTCCTGCCTCCCATTCCCTATTGGTAACCTCAAGTCTATTGCAAGTATCCAAAGATTGCTTTGGTTCAGTCCCTTTATTTTCTCTATTCACATTTAACCTATGAGTGAGATCATCTGGTATCTTTCTTCTTTTGACTTACTTCACTTAGCATAATGTCCTCTAGATTCATCCATGTTGAGTCAGATGACAGGATTTCATCACTTCTAAGGGCTGTGTAGTATTCCACTGTGTATGTATAGGTATATATTTATATATACTTGGTTTCCTTATCTTAGCCATTGTGAATAAGACAGCAATAAACAAGGGGGTGCATAAAAGTCTAAGTCAGTGTTTTTATATCTTTTAGATAAATACCCAGAAGTGGGATGGCCAGATCATATGGGATTTCCATATTCAACTTTTTGGGAAATCTCCGTACTGTTTTCCATAAGGGTTGTACCAATTTGCACTCCCAACAACAGTGTAAAGTGGTCCTTTTTCTCTGCATCCTTACCAACATTTGTTGTTTCCAGACTTGGGATAATAGCCAATCTCTCAGGTGTAAGGTGCTTTCTCATTGTTTTGATTTACATTTCCTTGATAGCCAGCTAGTGGGAACATTTTTTCATGTGCCTGCTGGCCATCTGTATATCCTCTTTGAAAAAATGTCTCTCTAATTCCTCTTCCCATTTTTTAATTGTGTTGCCTGTTTTTCCATTATTGAGTTTCATGAGTTCTTTATATATTTTTGATATTGAGCCCTTGTCAGAAGTATGGAATGCAAGCATCTTCTCCAAGTTAGGTTGTCCTTTTGTTTTTGTGATGTTTTCTTTTACTGTGAAGAAGCTCTTAGTTTCATGTAGTCCTAATTATTTTTCTTTTTGTTTCCCTTGATTCTGGAGTTGAGTACTCAAAGGCATCCCTAATGCTAAGGTCATGGAATGCCTTTACTATGTTGTCTTCCAAGAATTTTATGGTATCCGGTCTTCTGTCCAAGTCTCTATTCCATTTTGAGTTAATTGTTGCGAATGGTGTTAGAGAGTGGTCTAGCTTCATTCTCTTGCATGTGGCTGTCCAGTTTTCCCAACAGACTTACCTTTCTCTATTGTATGCTTTTGACTCTGTTGTCATAGATGAACTCACTGTGTGTGAGTCAGTTTCTAGTAAGTCATTTCTATGCCACTGGTCTGTGCCTCTGTTATTATTTCAGTACCATACTGTTTTGAGCACTGTTGCTTTGTAGTACAGCTCATTGTTTGGGAGTGTAATCCCTCTGGATTTGTTCTTTTTTCTCATAATTACTTTGGCTATTCTGAATATTTTGCTGTTCCATACAAATTTTAAGATGTTTTGTTCTATTTCCTTAAAATAAGCTTGTGGCATATTAATGGGGATTACATTAAATCTGTGTACTGCTTTAGCGAAGTTGACCATTTTAATGATGTTGTTTCTTCCCAACCATGAGCATGGGAGAACGCAAGCCTTTGAATTCTGGGCTTTCTCGAGTTTTTTGACTTCACCACAGGTTTGTTTTGTTCACATTATTAGGTGGACCCCGCATTGGGGCTTGAGAGTTAAGCCTATGGGGTTGGAGTTTGTGTGGGGGATGAGGAGCTTTCCCTTAATGTCCCAGGTCTAAATGGTAACAACCACCTTGTTACAATTAGCAATTAGGCTGCAGTTCTGTCTCCACCCACAGGATGGCACTCTGGGTAGCTATTGAAACTTCCTCCCTCGGGAATATTCTTCTTTAAGCCTGGGGATGGGATTTCTGATGGGCGGGTCCTGTGACTCCAGAGCAATATGGTTGGCGGGGTTTGGGGTGGAGGATTCCCCTAACTACCTTCTGGTTGTAGTGGCACCCTGTGTAATTTTCCTTCAGGGGCTCCTGCTCAGACCACTGGGCTAGGTATTCCTTCCGCCCTGTGCCAAGATGCTCTCTCCTGGCTTTATGCCCCAGTCCTGCTGAGTGGGCTCTCTGCTGCTTTCAGATTTCCCCCTGGGAATCTTTTTCTTCCTGAGCCTCCAATCCTTCCACCACTTTTTCTTACCTGAGATGGGAAGTCATAAATCCATAACGCAACTCTGAACCCAATGCCTTTGTCATGTGGTTGTGAGTGCTGCTGCCGTCTCTGCAGCCTCCAGACCTGTCCTTCCACAGCATGTGTATTTGAAAATAGGTATTTTCTACTTGTTCTGTGAGGATGAGATCTGATATGCTTTAACCAGGTCACCATCTTGACTCCTCTCTTGAATGGCCTTTTGTCACATTTAGAATTATCTGAATCCCAATCCATTCTAGAAAGCTCTGGGTGACAAGTCTTTCCTCCCTCTCCACCCCATTTCCTCCCTGTTTACCTTCAGGCACTGGGGTTGTCTTCCCTCTCTTGCACCACCAGTCTGTCTGCTTTATGGACACTCTTACCTCACTTCTCACAGGCCCCCTCATTCTCCTCTCACATGTCACTCCATTCCTTGCTCTCTGTACAACCTCATTTTATCAGGCAGTGCAAATAAATGGGATTGACTTTATTTATGTTATCTCTTCATCAGATTGGGACCCTGCTGGAGGCAGGGTTGTATCTAGTCACCATTCTCTTCTAGGGTTAGTTGTACCCACTTGGACTAAGCACTCAGCACACAATTATGGACTCCCTGGTTTCTAACCTTGATAACGGCCTATTCTCTAACACTTCCCACTTTCACTATTCCATGAACCAGGCAGCTGGGAGGGCTCACAGTCTTAGAGAAGATGGATTCCTTTCCATCCTGGAGAGAAAATTAGTTTTTTGAGTTGGGGGAAGCAACAGTGACAGGGATGGTACCTGGAAAGTGGGTTTTAAATACATCGGTGGATTTATATTTATGTATCAGATTAATATATAAAAAAGAACCTTATATTTAGAGTCAGATGTAGAGTTGAGTGCTAGTTCTTCTTCCCTCAGTGCCATGATAGCAAATTTTCAGTATCTGTTTTATTTGACTGCAAGAGTATTGGATTATAAAATTATATAGGTTTAAGGTGTGCATCATTGTAAATCAGTATCTGTATTAAACACATTGTTTACCACCAAAAGTTCAGTTCTATCCTGTATCATATAATTGTCCCCTTTGACCAAATTTGCCCACCCTACTTCCTGTGCCCTCTGATCACCACTAATTTACTTCTCTAGGATGTCTCTGTTTCATATGAGTCCACTGTGATACCTATCTCTTAGTATGTTTGTATTATTAGGGTGGAATAAAGGGCATTGTCAATATTAAGGTACCATATAATAGTAAATTTTATTATTTTTCCAAAATGATATATGGCTATAAAATACTTAATTTAACTTTTTTAATTAGTCATGAATCTAAACTGATAGAATAGGTCATATGCAATACATGGTAATATAGGTCTCCCTCAGAGTCCAGTAGAAGAAAAATTCTTTAGTTTATTATTAGTGTTATCTTAAATTGGTGTTGAGATTCTCTGTGGTGAAAGAAAAGAAAAATATGATTTTAGTTTGTTTTAAGAAATCATAAACATCATTATTGTATATTTACATAAAACATATGTAAATATATTTATATTAATACTCATATGTAAAATAGTATTTTGTATTTTGCTGTATTTCTCTTTCTGAATTCTTTTAAAATTAAGATAATTTTGTATTACAAAAATGATACAAGTTTTAGATGTTCATATTCATTTTTCATTAAAAATATGCTCACTACTGCATTTCTGGTAGTCCTTCCCTGCCACGTCCATGTCCAACCTGGCTAAATGACAAAGTCAACAGCTGGGAAGAAGAAAGGCTTCAAAGAAGACTTCTTCCTGGAACAGGACGTGGTGCCTCTAACAGAGCTTTCCTAGGAATCATGATTTGTGGAATCATGATTTGCTGTATTGGCTTATTCATATATGTGGAATTAATTCAAAATAATAATGAAAATAACAATTTCCCTATTGGGAGAGGGACTGGGAATTTCTCTGAAAAAATGGGACTATTACAACCAGGCAAAATGGTACTGAAAAAACTAAACCCACCTATGCCACTCTCTCTATCCAAAGCCAACAATATACTTATAAATTACCCAAGAAATTGACTCAGAAAATATCCCCAACGGTCTCTGTGGGAGATATAGTAAATCAACTATAGCAAGGGAAATTATTTCAGCCTTCACCCACTTACACAGTTGGCCCATTAATGATGTAGGTTATATCTAAAAACAAAGAAAAACTATTCCGATCTCCTCCCACAGCATTGCCCTCACCTTACAATAGCTTATAAGATTAAAGGAAAATTACTCACCAAGAGGTAAAAATAATGCAGGACGACTGCCTGCTCCCCCGTTACTATGTGCAGGCACCTATGACGAAAATGGAATCAGAATGCACAATAGGGGACAAAAAGTAAAACTATTAGAACAACTTATAAAGGCTCATAAAAATAGGACCAGCACAAAAACTGGGCAGCGAGAACTTGCTAGATGACAAAAGGGCCTGCCAGATTCAATTCAGCTTGGCATGCATTTAGGAATTTGATAAATAACTTTCTAACCTTTCGCAAGTCTGTCGAATTCTTTTGTCTCACACCTTGCCTTAAACAAGATCCTATCAAAAAGGTCAGGTAACTCATTTACTTAAAAACAAAAAACACTATGCGGGTCTGTGCTTTCGGTTTTGTAACCTTAAGACTGAAAGCTGCAAAAAGAAAGTATAAAAAACCTGCTTGCTTGCAATAAAGACGGAACAAAGATTCACTCTGCCTCCAAGTCTGAGTCTCTTTGTCTCCCACTAGCTGACGACTTACCCACCTTCGGGACCCCCTGGGTCCTGCTGCGGCTGGACCGTGGCACTCCCCCACTTTCCTTTGGATCCCCACTACATTTACTCCCACCTCCTAGCCGCCTCCTCTGGTAACCTCAGTGCTGTTGTAAGTGTCTAAGGAATCTTTTATTTATTTTGCCTGCTTTGCTTGGTTTCTTTATATTCCATGTATGAGTGAGATCATCTGGTATTTCTTCTGATTAATCTCCCTTAGCATAATTCCCTTTAGTTTCATCCAGTTATTGCAAAATGACAGAATTTCATCCTTTTTAAACGGCTTGGTGTTTTTTGTTTGTATGTATGTGTGTGTATATATATGTGTGTGTATACACACACATCTTATTTTCTATGTCTAATCATCTGTCATAGACATTTAGGTTGTTTCACTGTAAACAGTACTGCAATGAACATAGGAATACATTTTTTTAATTAGTGTTTTCATAGTCTTTGAATAAATACCTATACTTGGGATTGCTGGATCATATGGTAGTTTTATTTTAACTTTTTGAGGGACCTCCATACAGTTTTCTGAAGTGGTGGCACCAGTTTACATTCCCACACTCTTGCCAAAACTTATTTCTAGTCATGTTGGTCATGTGCCTGTCTTCTTTCAGAGTTTCTGTTCCCTTTTTGATTCATTGTTTGTTTTGTTGTTAAGTTGTATGATTTCTTTATATGTTTTAGATATTAAGCCGTTGGTCATGTATGATGTGCAAATATTTTCTCGTATTCAGTTGGCCATCATTTTGTTTTGATGATGGTTTCTTTGGTTTTGCAGAAACTTGTTTGTTTGGTTAATTCCTTTTTTTCTTGCCCTTGGAGAGGAGTTCCTAAGGACTTCTCCAAAGTCATGTTATTGAGCATATTGCCTATGTTTTATTCTATGGATTTTATAGTTTCTGGTCTTACATCTAATCTTTAATCCTTTGAATTAATTGTGTGTGCTGTTAGAGAGTGCTTTAATTTTATTCTTTTATATGTGGATATCCAATTTTCCCAATACTATTTGTTGAAAAACTGCTTTATCCATTATATGCTCTTAGCACTTTTGTTGTGAATTAACTGGAAAAATATATATACAAAATATATATAAAAACATATGTTTTTATTTCTGTACCATAATTTAATTAATATTGCTTTATAGTACAGTTTGCAATCCAGGAGTGTGACACCTCCATGTTTGTTCTTATTTCTCATCCACTTTGACAGTTGAGGGCCTTTTGTGATTCTGTAAAAAAAGTTTTTCTATTTCCTTTGAAAAATACCAAACTGGAATTTTTTTTTAAAAAGAAAAGTACATGTAGGAATGCAGGTGATTAGGCAAACAGGAAGGAAGGAAGAGAAAAGAGGAAGGAGAGCTTTATTTATATTTTTCGTTTTAGTTGTTCACATTTGTTGTTCACCCTGGCCCTGGGTCTTGAACCCTGGACCTTGGGATGTATGTGGGACTGCTCCAAGGTGTACTCGACTGCTAGGCCACCAGGGTGCACCCACCAGTGGAATTTTGATAGCAATTGAATTATTTCTGTGTATTGCTTGACATAAGATAGTCATTTTAATAATATTGATTCTTCCCAACCATGAGCATGAGATGTTTTTCTCTTTATTTTTTCCATTTATTTTGACAATGTCTTGTAGTTTTCATTATATAGGTTTTTCTCCTCCTTTGTTCATTTTGTTCCAAGATATTTAATTCTTTTTGTTCTGATTGTACATGGGATTGCTTTTCAATTTCCTTTCCTTCTGTCTTATGGTTTGCACATAAAAATGCTATTCCAAATACTAAAATTTAAATCAAAAACAAGCAAAAAAACAGTGTTTCTTGTTTGTTATTCTTCCAGTAGATTTTCTTTAGAAAGATGCCATTTCTGGCTACAAATATAATCTGCACAAGACAATGTGCTTTTGTTTTTCGTATTCTACATGGACCCAGGCAAAATGGAATTTTTGCAATTAGATTATTGTAGAGCAAATGAGAATGAAGTATATTTCTTTAACATCACTTATTGCAAACTTCATGGTTGAATTCTGAGTCTGTTTCTTAAATAAAGGCACAGAACAAGTTGATGACATCAGATTCAAATCCCCTTGTTAGTGAGGTCTGTGAATATACACTAGTATCTGACCCCAAGAACTCGAGAGAATGCTCTGTGCTGCTTTGCTGGACATCAGTCTCATTAGAAAGTCTTCCATGTGAAAACATGAAGCAAGAAGACCATTGAATATAAATGTATTGTATAGAAACCTTTCATTTTTGTAATTGTTATTGCTTTTAACCCTTTCATAGTTTTAAGTACAAGTCAAATTTTGTTTTATGCTACTTAATTTGTATTCCCAGCATCAGACTCTGAGACACAGAAAAAAAATGCAGTTTTCTGTTTAGGAAGAGCAGCTGTCCCCAGGAGGAAAGTGAGGAGGTGGCATAGGGAAGGGAAGGCAGCCAGTGGAGGAGCTGCCATTATGGAGTTACCACTAGGAGGGACTAAGGTAAATCCTTCAGGAATGCAGAAGACATGTGGCTGTGGTATTTATATTCTCCTCCCTGAACTCATAGTTTGAAGATTACTGGATTAGGGTCTTTTAATTCCTCAGACTTTCCCACATTCTGTCCTCATTCAGGTAGAAGAGTGCAGAACCTTCAGCACATAGCCAGACCCTGAAACGGGAAGGTCTGAGGAATGTGGGAAGGACACGCACAGGGTCAGCAGGAGTGCATAAATGTATAGAAAAATCAATATAAAAATACTAAATGTGTTCATTCCTTCTCTGTTGAAGGTTGTTTTCTTTCCGCTATGAATCCAGGAAATCACAAATGGCTCTGTTGTCTCTGTCATGTTTGACAGAATCTAACATGAAGGAAAGACCTCATTTATATCAAAGAAGCAAAGAAGAATTAAGGAGGCCTGTATTCTAGGTCAGAGGTGACCCAAGACGAGTTTCTCCATTGACACCTCTGCTTATTTCTGCTACATCCAGCTGTCACTTTGATTGCAGTATGACCAATGTATTGCCTGTACAAGGGAGAGAAATAGGAATTGAAATTCTGTCAAGTAAATGTGACTAGATCTCTTTTACAAAGAAATTGGACTTACTAACAGGGTGACTTCAGGAACTTGGTTATTTTTCTCAGGATATTTCTCTGAGTAACTGAGTCTTACCCTCACTATATGCTCAGAGTTAATGTACCTGCTAATGTAATTTTCCCCCAGAAAGGTGAAAATTAGAATGTTCGAATGGAGAGATGTATAGAGAAAAGCAACATAGACTCCTCTTCTTTTTTAATTTATTTATTTTTATTTAGTTGTTCACACTGGTTGTTCCTCCTCTCCCTGCCCAGACCTGGGGCTCAAACCCAGGGTATGTGGCCCATGCTTGTTCAGTGGCAATTGACCTAACCACTACTCCACAAGGACATGCCAGGTACTAATTTTTTTTCAAAATGTTTTATTTTTAAATTTTCTTAAAATTTACATACATTTCAAAACATGTTAAATTGAACAATATGGTGGATATGAGTATTCATTATATTACCCTTTTACATATATGTTTATATATTATATACTATATATATTCTGTTATTTCACATCACTATATGCTTTTTAGGATATTGAATTCATACCTCATTCTGTGTATTTCATGCCAATCCTACCACCAGAGTTCTAGTTGCCTTTACCACTCCATATTTTTTTGTCTTGATTTATTTTTTCTGGCTAAGAAAAGAACATAATTATCACATTAAATACTTATTTTAAAAGAAATTCAGGCGAGTACAGTATATTGGATATTGCCCAAACAATTAAACTTTAAAATGAATATAGTAGAATATATAAAAATTCATAATGTAAGCTTGAGTCACAAGTTCTTAATTTAGAAAAGTTAAAAATTAAAATTATCTAGAAGAATAAGGTAACTAAAAAGGAAAAAACTTGGCACGATGAAAGTAAAATTCAAAAATTTTGGATAGGATTAGCTTGCCAATATCAATCACAATAAAACTAAACAGGATGAAATATTAAGCATACAGGATTTAGGCATAAAAGATAAATTTCAACCTTGGCTCTGGCACTTGTGTACTATATAACTTTAGGCAAATTTCTAAGCTTTGGTTTTCTCATCTGTAAAAGGGAAATAATAAAATCTTCATCAAAGGTTTTTCTTAAATAAGTTAATACATTCCAAGTTCTTGAATATGTCCCATGGAAAAATCACAAGCAAAAAAAGTAAAGAGGCAATCAATAGTCTCCTAAAAATAAAAGCCCAGGACACAGATGACTTCTCCAGTGGTTTCACCAAACCTTCAGAGAAGAATCAATTTCTGTTATTCTCAAATTCTTCCAAAATATTAAAGAACAGGGAACACTCCCAAACACTCTCCATGAGGCAAACATCACACTGATACCAAAAGCTGACAGAGATGTAACCAAGAAAGAAAATTACAAACCAATATCACTAGTGAACATAGATGAATAGGCCTAATAGATCTGTTTTTAAATAGGATTCCTTTACACTACATATAGCATCTTTTAGTATTGTTTTGTAAACCTGGTTTTGTGGTGATAAATTTCTTTAACATTTACTTATTGGAAAAGCTTTATATTATTTCTTCAGTTCTTAATGTAATCTCACAGGATACGGTATCCTAGATTGAAAGTCCTTTTCTTTCTGCCTGTTAAATATATTAGTCCCTCCTGGCCTGTAGCGTTTCAGTTGGAAAATCTGCTGACTATTTAATGGGGACTCCTTTGTATGTGAATCATTTTTCTCTGGATGCTTTAAAGATTCTTTAGCTTGTATTTTTGACATTTTGATGACAATGTATCTATGTATAGGTTTGCTTAGGGACTTTTTGAGCTTCCTGGGTCTGGTAGCTTGTTTCATTCTTCAGGTTGGGCCATTTCTCAGCTATTATTTCTTCAAATACAGTTTCGGCCTCCTTTTCTTTCTCTTCTTCTGGGACCCCCTATAATGTGAATTTTGTTTCTTTTGATGCTATCCCATAGGTCTCAAATGCTGTCTTCATTTCTTTGATTTGCTCAAGTTCTTACGTGGACCCTGTTACTGCTCGAAAGTTCAGCTTATAGGGTTGGAGTTTTTGTGGGGTATGCAGAGCCTTCCCCCAGCATTTCAGTTCCCAACTGCAATCCCAACTTGCTTTGGCTCATGATCAGCAATCAGGGTGCAGTTTCACCTCCACCCACAAGGTGGTGATAGTAGGTAGCATTGATTCTTTTTCCCTCTGGAAGACTCTCTTCTTCCTTTAAGCTTGAGGGCGGGATTTCCAGTGGGTGGGTCCTATAGCTCCTGGGCAGTATGGTGGGGTAGTGGGACGATTCCCCTAGCTGCCTTTTGGTTATGGTGGTGCCCAGGGTAATTTTCTCACCAGGCCTCTCATTCAAACTACCAGGGCACTGGTCCTCCTCCTGCCCTGTGCCTAGACCATCTTCCCTGGCTCCGTGTCCTGGTCCTGCTGGACAGGCTGTCCACTGCTTTTGCAATTCCTGGGGGATCAATTCTTTCTGCACTTCCACCCTCTCCACCATAGCTGGAATCCCAAGTTCAAGTCTGTAGTGTAGCTCTGAATCCAGAAGTTTTTACCTACTCTTTGCTTTCTCATTTGCTGCTGTGTTTCTTACAGCCTCTGTGCCTGCTTTTATTCAGTGCTTGTTTCTGGAAATTATTTGAATTTCTAATTTTTTTGTGAGAAGGATATGAGTCTCACTCCTACCAAGTCTCCATCTTGACTGGATGTCTAGTATGTATCTTATTAAAAAAAACTTTCACTGAGTATTATGTAAAGATTGTAGGGGCTTTATTCCCCTTAATGATTTATGAATTAAGCAGCATCCAATCTTCCAGACAAAATCTGTAGCAGGCAAGAAATTTTATAGGCAGAAAAGAGAAAGCCTTTCACAGTTGTACTGTGAAAAAAAGTGAGTTCTTGCAAGTTTACTTTACTGATGGAGGAGAGTAGGACAGGGATTTATCTGACAGTAAACAATTCTGACAGAATATTCTTGAATGACTTATTTAAGATTCCATTTCTGGGAGAGCTGAAGCTGTAGTTTAATCTTGGTTTGGTGACATAGAATTTAGCATAAGCAATACTGTTTTTGGCCTTTTGTTTTAACAGTTGATACTGAATGAAGAAATGATTTAAAAAAAAAAACACTTGACTTGAAACATCAGACAACTTTCAAACTGGAAAGGAGTCTGTAGTACTGTATGGAGAAAATTGGGCCCAGAGAAAATATTAACGTTTCTATGTTACAGACTAGGGAAACTTCCTCCTTATAAGCAGCTTAGGATTTGTTCTGTGAAATTCTTGATATAAAACAGGTATAGCAGATATGATATAATCTCAGTTTATTCTAAAAGAAGACTATTAAAGGATTTATATGATTTGTGTCAAAAATTTAAAAAGTTGCTCGATTAAAAATAAGTTACCTCTTAAAAATTCCAGTTCTTGGCACACCTTGGTGACCTAGCAGATAAGGCACTGAATAGTCCACATATATCCCAAGGACCCGAGTTCCAGACTCAGGAATGGGGAAAACAACCAAGATCAACAGCTAAATAAAATTAAGTGCTTCTTCCTCCTCTCTCTCCCTTCCTGCCTGCCTATTTGCCTTCATTCCTGTCTTTACCTTTCCTTTAAGGAAAAAATTCCAACTCTTGTTTTAAGGCTTATTTTTCTCCCCAGGCTTATTGAGATATAATTGACATATAACATTTTGTGTGTTTAAGATGTACGATGTGATGATTTTATACCCTGAAAAATTGCAAGATGCTTACCACAGCAGGGTTAATGTTTCCATCATGTCACTGAAATTTTTGTAGCAAAACTTTTTTTTTTAAAGGAAAGGTGCATGTAGCCATGAAGACAAGCAGGCAGACAGACAGGAAGAGAGAGGAGGAAGAAACATCTTTATATCTATTTTATTTAGTTTTTATCTTGGTTGCTCTTTGGGCCCTAGGATGCAAACCTGAGTCCTTGGGATGTTTGTGAACTGTGCTCAGGGGGAGGCAGTGGACCCAACCACTACTTTACAGGGCGGGCCTTGTGGTGAGGACATTTAAGACCCAATCCCTTACCCACGTGCAGGTATTTAATACAGTATTGTTAACTATAATCACCATGTCGTACACTACAATTTCAAATGTATTCATAACTGCAAGCTTGTAACCTCTGATCAACATCATCCCATTTTCTCCTCCCCCGTCCTTGGTAACCATCATTTTACTCTGTTTTTCTGAGTTCAGCTCATTAGATTCCACTTATATGTGATACCATGTAGTATTCCTCTCTCTCTTTAGTTTTTCTCTGAGCATACTATTTTGAAGGATCATCCATGTTGTTACAAATGCAAGAATTTCTTCTTTCTCATGACCGAATAATATATCCCCTACTTTATCCATTCATCTATTTATATATGGACACATTATTTCATTCATCTGGCCATTAAGAATTTATCTGAAATTAAAATGGGAATACAGATAACTTTCCAATATCCTGTTTTCATTTCCTATATATTTACATACATATGTATATGTGTATATATGTATACATACTATGTGTGTGTATACATATAGAGAGAGAAGTGGGATCACAAGATCAGATGGTAATTCTATTTTTAATTTTTTTAAGGAATGTTTTCGATAGTGGCTATACCAACTTATTTTGTGTTTCAGTACTCTAAGGTATACAAATTCATCTTTTAATAATTAAAGAAACATGCTATAAAAATCATATTTTTTTTCCTGTTCCAAAACTGGAAGTAGGAGCTGTTATGCTTTTTAATCCATTAAGCCACTTTGCATCGTTTGACTGGTGAGTTCAGTCCATTAACCTTAGGGTGATTATTGATATATACCTGCTTAGTGTCATTTTATAATTTGTCTTTTGTCTGTTGCTCCAGATGATGACTTCGCTCTCTTTCTCTTTTTAGGTCGGATGATTGCAATTGTGTTTTGATTGATTTTGTCTTTTGTTTTCTTTGCTTTCTCCCTGGGAATGTATTTTGAGGTTACACTAAAGTTAGCATTCACAGTTCTATGTTTACTACCTAATTTTATTTGAAAGCATATTAGTCGTCCACTCATTCTAACTATCCATGTTTTTGTTTTCTTCTCTTTCTCCCCATTTCTAATATTTGCTGTCATATTGTTTTTCTGTGCAATTCCTTTATGCCTTTTAGAGCATACTTTAATATTTTTTGCAAAGCTGGTTTTGTGGTCATGAACTCCTTTAACTTTTGCTTGTCAGAAAAGGTTATTTTTTAAATCATTCCTTCAGTTTTTAATGATAATCTTACCAGATACAGCATCCTAGGTTGAAAGTCCCTTTCTTTCAACATTTTGAATATATTACGCCATTTCCTTCTGGTCAGTAGAGTTTCATTTGAGAATTCTGCTGACAGTCTTATGGGGGCTCCTCTGTATGTGACATGTTTTTCTCTGGCTGCTTTTAATAGTCTTTCTTTATCTTGTGTTTTTGACATTTTGATGACAATGTGTATAGGTGTATTTCTGTTGAGTTTCTTTTATTAGGAACTCGTTGAGTTTCCTGGATCTGGAGGCTTGCTTTATTCTTCAAATTGGGGAATATGGTTTTTGCCCACTTTTCTCTCTTCCTCTGGGATCCTTATGATACTAATGTTGTTCCTTTTGATGATATCCCAGAGATCTCAAATGCTGTCTTTGATTCTTTGAATTTTTTTTCTCTTTACTGGTTTCCTTGATTGTGTTCTTCTGTCCTATCTTCTAGATCATTGATTTTATTGGAAGCTTCATTTATCCTATTGTTGAGCCCCTCTATTGAGTTCTTTAATTCAGCCACCCTGTCTCTAACCTGTTTAATGTCTTGTTTTAATTCTTCTCTTTGCTTCCTGACATTCTCATTTACTGCCTCCACTGATTTCTGGATTCCCATGAGTATGTTAATCACTGCTACCCTGAATTCCTCTTCAGGTAACATACATACATCTGCTGTATTCAGCTTTTCCCCTAGGTTTTTGATTGGATCCATCATTTCATAAATATTTCTTTGCTTTTGCTTTATTTGGCATTCTGTTTATATTTCTGAGAGTTCAGTTTCCCTGGCCTTGCGTAGGTTTGACTTACCCAAGTTGGAAATCAGGCTGAAGTTTCACCTATACCCAGAAGGCGGTGCTAGTGGGTAGTGTTGGGGTTTGGGACTGCCTTCTCACTGTAATCCAGAGGTTGGGGTATGCGATGGGCAGGATTGCCAGTGGTTGGATATGCAGTGGACAGGATTTCTGCTTGATGGACCCCAGGCTCTGGTGTGAAATGGTTGTGGGAGGGACTTAAGCTTGGAATTCCTTTGGCTGATTTCCATTTGTGGCTGCGCGGAGCACAATTTTACCACACAGGCTCCAACTCAGCTCCCAGTGCACTGGTTCTCCTTTCACCCCCTCCCAAGTTGGTTGGCCCTCCGTGGCTCCGTACCTCAGCCTCACTGGGCCCACTTCTCAATGCCTCCGCGGCTGGTTCCAAGATCTCTAGCTTCCACCTCACCACACATCTGGAGACTACCAATCTGTCCCGAATCCAAGTCTGTGGCTTAACTGAGAATCACGCCAGTTGCTCTCACCCATTATTAGTCATCAGCTGTTCTGTCTCCAGCTGAAGTGCCAGTCATTTCTTTTGTTTTTCTCAGGAAAATAGGTGATTTGTGTGTGTGTGTGTGTGTGTGTGTGTGTGTGTGTCTGTGGGGAGTGACCTGAAAGTGTGTCCTATCCGGTCACCATCTAGAAGTCGACCTCAGGAGCTGTTATTAAAACAGTTTCTAGAACACATTTTCATGTTTTTTTGGAGACTCTAGTGGCCCGCTGAGTATGTAGACACAGAAAGATACTTTTGTTTTCTATGACGTTGTCAGTTGGGGAACTAGCAGTGAACAGTCAAGGAAGCTATGTGCATATTTGCCAGGGTGAGTGTCTTCTGGGACTAGATCCTATAAAAAATCAAGGTAAATATTTTTATAGATATTGTAAAAGCAGTGCTGCTTTCTTCTAGAATGGTTTTAGCAGATGTGAGTGTAGTAGAAATTAATATTATGAAAGAGGATGTATTTTAGTTTCTGAAGAAAGTACACAATAAAATTATGTAAGAATAAGTTCTCCCTTGAGCAAAGTTGGATAAAAATGCCCTTTCCTAACTTACTTAATCCTATATTTGTATTTTCACTTGACCAAAGATGCTTTGATACAGATGTCATTTTCCTTTAAGTTTTCATCTGTATGTTCTCCCTAGATCCAGATTCTGTTTCACTTCAGGTAAATACTAAAAGCCAAGCCTTAATAAGAAAACAGTTGCCACCACTCACCTGTTTAATAGACAATATGTTTGGGCTAGGTAGTAGATGATCACACTGTCCCACTATTATGGCTAGTAAGAACTTGGAAGATAGCATTTTATATTTGGGTTCACATTCTTTGGGACGCTATAGGCTCTGTATTTCCATTCTGGTTTGTAGTTTAAGCTGAGGGGAGAGTTACTATTGTTACTGTCTTAGGTATCTTTCCTTATTTTGTTTGTGTTTGTGTTTTAAATATGGTAAACATTTATTACATGGTATAATAATGTGAACAGTTGAAGCTGTCATTGAATTACCACACCCTAGGTAGAGATGAACATCTGATTTTTACTTAGAAAATCAGCTAGAATTTTTGCATTTCATGGAGTATCCCATCTTTTGCAGAATGGGAATCTTTTCTACCACATTGATAAAGTTGTAGCAGCTTGAAAAACTATGGTCATTCTGAGGAAGCAATTGAATTTGTGGGAAGTTCATAGAATCATTATGATCTCCAATATATTTATTTCTATATGAACAGTGACTCTAAGATTTTGAGTACATTTCTAGGTTAAGATTCTGAATATGAGACAATCAAGACTAACATCAAGGTTATTGTCTTTCTTAATAGTCTCACATGGTCAGTGTCTGTGAATAGACTTTTCATGATTAGTTAAAAGTGAATAGCAGCTGGAGAATTAGAAGTCTCTAAAAGACTTGTAAGGAGATGAAAGTCTCTGTTATTACCATTTGTGTTTTCCAAATATTCTGATATTACCATTTGTGTTTTCCAAATATTCAAGTTTTACCCCTTTTCACTTACCTATGCTCTGCCCACCCCACAAATATTCATCGCCAGTAGACAATAAAGAAGATTGAAGGATCTTAACAAAATTTTCCAAAGAAGCATACAGATGGCTGACAGGCACATAAAAGACAATATCATATGATATCACTTGTATATGGTATATAGAGACACCAAGCAAACAGATGAACTGAAACAAACAATAATAGACGTATAGTCAATACAAGCAAATCAGTGGTTGCAGGAATTGAAGATGGAAGGTAGGTGGACAAACTGGGGAAAGGACATCAATTTTATAGTGAAGGAAAAACTGAAATGGTGGTAAATGGAATGTATTACAACAGAAGTGATTCACACTTTAATATATAGGTGATTCACACCTATATAATGTTTTGATGCAATGTTCAATCCCAAAAATTAAATAAAAATAATCATTCTTGTCAATTTTTTTAAAATATGTGAGAGTAGAGAGCCCTGTAAGATATGACCTTGAATAGAATAAAGGGGATGAGATCTATTGCCATGTGTAGGGCTAATTCTGCAAGGTAGGACAAGGTAGGACCTAATTCTGCTTTTCAATTCAATGACTATGATCTAACTTAGACATTCTATTAGTTTCCATAATCCACACCCACCCCTTGAGTACATCTGCTTGAGGTCTCCATATAGCTTGACCTCACTGTCCCTGCTTACCAGGTCCAAGTCCTGTCCTTCCCACTCAGGTCCCTGCCATCACTTCTTCCACCTCTCCTCCTCTCACAGGCTGGCTGGAATGCAGAGGCCTTCCTCAATCCTCTCCCGACCTCCTTAGTGCTTTTTCTCAGCACTCTGTCTTCTCACACCTTACCATTTCTTCCCTGTTCTTGATGACTAGTTAAAAGCGAACAGCACCTAGAGAATTAGAACTCTCTTATAGACTTGTTAGGATATGAAACTCTGATATTACCATTCTTGCATTGCGTTTTCTATGGAGTGCCCTAAGTGCAGAACATTCGTATCTTCATTCTGGATCCCCAGTGCGAAGAACAGAGCTGACACGTGGAAGGCATTTGGTGAAAGGATGAAGGAGCAAGAGGTCAGCTCCACAGAGTCCCTCTCTGTCCATAGCAATAGGCTGCTTGCCCTCTGCAGTCCTTGCCCTTTAGGAAGCTGCTGATTTCTTGCGCAGCCTTGGGCTCTGTTGAAATTGTCTCTGTTGACCTGACTAAGGGTGAATGAGCTTCAGAGCAGAGATTTTGATATTTGATTCCTCTCTGCATTTCCCCAGAAGATTTTCCCCATTCATGTATTCTGCTGCATCATTCTTGAGAAAGACCAAATCTGCTTTTACTACCTTCGGCTGTACAAGGGAACCACTTTCTCCACTTCCATCATCTAGAGTGTCTATTAGGATCCTTTTTAAAGTAAGTACTGGAGTTAAATACTTTTTTCATCGAATGGCCAGCTTTTTGCCTTGTCATTTCTATTGATATTTTAGAATTATTTTTATTTATTGAAGACACTGCATTTTTATCTCTTCTTTACATTGCTACATTATTTTCAAGATATTGAATTCTCACCTCAGTCTGTGTGTACCTCCTCCCACTTTTCTGCTCCCTGCCTAACTACATTCTTGCATCCTATGAATTTTGTTGTGTTTTGTTTGTCTATTTTCCTTCTTTATACTCTACATATGAGTGAGACCACCCTTTATTTCTATTTTTCTTTCTGACTAATTTCACTTTGTTCGATCTCCTCTAGTTCCATCCATGTTGTTGCAAAGGACATGATTTCATGTTGTTTAATTCTATACAAGGAGCATTGCATTATAACATTAAACAGGTTTAAGGCATTCATTATAGTAAATCAACATCTGTATATAATACAGTTTGTTCACTACTATTTCAGTTTCTCCTTCACTGTACAATTTATTCTCTTTACCCCCATTTGCCCCCACCTCTTTGCTTCCTGAAACCATTTATTTGCTTTTTAGGCTAAGAGTTTATTGTTTAGTTCATTTTTTAAAAAGTTTCTTTTCATTTAATTTAGTTCATTCACTTGCTTGATATCTTCATTCACCACAAGTGAGTGACATAACTTGATGTCTGTCTTTCTGCTTCAGGTTTATCCCCCTAAACATGATTCCTTCTAGATTCATCCAAATTGCTGCAAATGGCAGGATTTCATCTTTTTTTGATAGCTGAGTAGCATTCCATTGCATATATATACCTCATTGTTAGGTTATCTCCAGCTCTTGGCTACTCCATTGAACATGGGGGTGCATATATCTCTGAAAATTAGTATTGTGTTTTTAGAGTAAATATTCAGTAGAGTAAATAACTCATAGGGTATTTCCATTATCAATATTTTGAGGATTCTCCATACTGTTTTACATAAAGATTGCACCATTTTACACTCCCACCAACAGAGTATTAAAGTTCCCTTTTCTCCACATCCTCTCCAGCACTCATTTCCATTCTTTTGGATAATAGTCATTTTTACCTGTGTGAGGTATTATCTCATTGTTGCTTTGATTTACACTTCCCTAATGACTAGAGAGGTAGACCATCTGTTCACATCTTTGTTGTCCATTTGTATGTCTTATTTAGAGAAGTGTTTATTAAGATTCTCTGTTCATTTTTGTCAGTTTTTTGAGTTTTATGAATTAAAAAAATATTTTGGATATTAACTTCTTGCCATATTTATGATGTGAAGATATCTTCTCTCACTCAGTAGGATATCCTTTCGTTTTGATGAGATTTTCTATACTTTCAGGGATCACTTCTATAGTTTGTTACAATTTCATATTTTTTAACAGTTGCATAGAATTAATTCTTTTTGCGTATCTATATCACAGCTTCTTTATCCAGTCATCTTTTGATGGATATTTAGGTTGGTTCCATATCTTGGCTATTGTGGATTGTGCTGCTTTGAACACAGGGGTGCAGATATGGAGTATTTTTCCTACTGTTTTCCCCAAAATTTTATAGTTTCAGGTCTTACATCTCTGTCTTTGATTCATTTTGAGTTAATTTTAGTGTATACTAATAACAAGCCACCTAGTTTCATTTTTTTTTGTTTGACAGGTGGCTGTCCAGTTTGTCCCAGCACCATTTTGAGTAGATTTCCTTTCACCAGTGTCTATTTTTGGTTCCTTTGCTGTAGAATATCTGTCCATATAAGTATGGTTTTATTTCTAGGATTTCCATTTTATTTCACTGGTTTGTGCGGCTGGTTTTATTCTAATATTATACTGTTTGGATGACAATTGCCCTGCAGTACAGTTTGAAGTTGCGAAGTGTGATTCCTCTATTTTTCTTCTATTTTATAAGAGCTTTATATATAAAGATATTTTCCTTTGTGATAGTTGCAAATATTCAGAAGTTATCACTTGCTTTTAAATTTTAATATCTTTTGATGCAAATAATTTAAAATTTAATTTAAATCTCTACATGCCTTTGATCGTAGATTTATCTCATTTTTGCTTAAAATTGCTTATTCTGAGCTCAGAAACACACAGTTTTAATAAAACATTTCTTCAATTCTACTGAAATGTATTTTTTCATATGGTAAAGTGATGTCATACTAGTTTCTTTAAAAATGATTTTCTCTAATTGATAGTGCTGTTATATGCTATTTCTCACATGGAAAAGATTTTCTGTAAAAACTTGCTTCTATTATTATAACTTCTTGAAAACCATACCTGAATGTGCTGTGAATGAATTGGGGAAAACCCAGTATTACTCCAACCTAGGACTTCTTTGATTTGAAATTGTCAGCTTGTGCCATGTAGAATTGTTCTGTCTGTTCCAATGATAGCTGGCAGGACTACAAGATTGTGATGGAGTACCCCTGATTGAACTCCACTAGTATTCTTCTGTCCTATAAAATGCTATCTTTTTCCCTGTGGGAGCCAGCATCTCATTGCAAGACCTGCTTTCATCTCTACTTGCTATAAATAAATATCTGATCTTTCTTTGAATCATATTTCAACGTTATTTACCCTAGTATGTTTGCCAACTGTTTGCCCTCTTTTTCTTCTTGAATGTAATAATGTCTCCCTCCTTTGCAGTCTTCATAGATCATCTGCTGTGACTGGGAGGGACTCTTCTTGATAGTGGACATTCAGTAGTAAGCAAAACATGCCCCAAATTCCACACCTTGTCAGGTTTATATTCCAGTGAATGGAGGACATGTAGTTAAATAAAATCAATATTAGGTGAATAAGATGGAGGGAAATGAAGTGAGAAGGAGAGAAGTTGCATCTGCGATATAGGTCCATATAGTTTTATGTAGTATAACCAGCTAATATCTCTCCAAACATTTATTTAAATAAATGTTAGAGATGATACTGAGTTAATCATAATGGAGGAATTTGATTCATTCTAAGAAACTCAGAAGTTCTTCATACTCCATCTTAACCAGCTCTCTGAATCATTTTAGAATTATGGTTATCTCCCCATAATTCTTTGGCTTAAGTTTTCAAAGTAAAGCAATCAAAAGAAGATTGACTGTAGGGAAAGGATACATTTCACGTAGAGAAAATTTTCCATCATGGATCTTCACAGTGAGGTGTCTGAAAGCAGGCTACTTTTCTAGGAGAAAGATGGCACATCAGCATTATTTTAAGGTTAAAATAATTTAGTGCCTGTGGTCTTCCAGAGAGCAGTGGATTCATGGTTTCAGATCAGGACTGCCTGTCCCACCAGCCCATAACTGGCTGAGTCACTGAGTTCTGGATCCCACTTGAGTTTCCTCATTTTGCAGAGTGGAATAAATTCCTACCTTATGGGTTTAAGTAATTACTAAACCTAAAAGAGAAGACACTTCTACAAAAAAATTTTTTTATATTTGATTTTTTAACATTAGCGAATTGAGTGGAAGATTCTCTGCACTGATTTTCCTGAGCTCTGGATCACAGGTAGGCATGTTTCGGTCCTTAACAAAAGGTGCTGTGGACCTAAATTGCATCATTTTTAGAATTCAGGGTATGTTTAGTCACTTTGTAAATGTCTATGGTTAAAATGTTGTTATTTTTAGGAATATTTCACAACTTACTTTGTAAGAAATTCTTTCTGTAGGGAATGAGTTCATGTTGGAAAGGAAAATCTATTCACGTTTGAGACTGGTCAGGTTCATAAGAGAAACTATTCAGTTGCTAACTTAATTGAACTGTAAATCATTCATAATTGTGATTTCTGAATATGATTATGTCAGTTGCAGGATATTTTTGACTATAATTGTGATTTTCCATCACATAAAGCCTTTTCTGCAGTCATAAATGTTGTGACTTTGAAATGATTATATTTTACCTGGCTAATTTGCTTTATTATCTCATACTAGAGTTTTCTTTACAGAGATATTATGATATTAGTTTAGAATGAGTTTAGAAAACAAACTACAAAATATAACACCCTAGTGTTATCTGTGTAAACTGTTATTCAGTTACCAGATTACTTTCTAGAACATAGGTGCTAGTATCTCTCCTTAGAACCAGGAAAAGCATTGTAATACATTGCAATCCTTTTTATATCTGTATATACATATATATATAGTACATACATATATATGTTATCTATATATATTGAAATAGGTAAAGTGAGCAATAAAGACAAGCATACATATCATAGGAATCTTTTTCATGAAGAGATCTACAAAGAAAATACTTTTAGATGCAAATGTTCAGGTAACTGAATTTCATCGTTAGACACTCCACATTATCTTCTATACCCGAGACAATGCAAAGACACTTGTGAGAGAAATGCTTGATTTCTTTGAATGTTTCAGATAAAAACTTTTTGGTGAAATGACCCACCTCCTGTTAACTCTTTTCTGAAACTGGGCAAGAAGTTGACTGTTTGATCTAAAAAAGGTACACAATAAGCCTTTTAAAAATTAGTTTTATTGACTTTCTCTTTTCTCCTTGTCCTGCTGCCTTTGGACCTAGAAGTTGAGTTTACACCAAGAACCTGTGAGCTTTTGTGAGGCTGATGCTCTGACCAAACCAGCAGGAATCATACAGATCCCAAGATAACTTTCATAAGTTCTGAAGTGAGAAGGAAGCTGAACTGCGATGAAAGAAGATACAAATGATCACCTGACAAACCATAACACTTGGTATTTTCTAAAGCATAATTTTTCTTCTCATGTCTTCAAAGGGTAGATTTTGAGAAATATCATCATTTAAGAGTTTCAACAAATAGAAACTGAATGTGAGGTGACCCTATAAACTCCTCTCTTAAACAGAAGAGAGGATGAATTAGGCAAAGTAGAAAGTCATCTCAGAGTTCAAGGCATTGACATGATGTAGTCCACATCTTCTGATACTTAGTAGGGACTCCAGAAATGGTTCTTCATTTACCACAATGGAAAGAGAACTTCCTCGAATTAAACAGTAGAATAAATTTAACATATTAGTAAAAAGTGTAACGACAGTCCTCAATAGTAGTGATGCTTTATATGCTAAACAAAATAAATGACATTACTTGCTGTTTGGTTACCATTATCTACTTTCTTTCATCTGAGTTCAACTCTGTCAGCCTTGAAGTTACTGTAGTTCTCTTGGCCTTGGCCTTGGCCTAATGTTTCCATAATGGCAACTACAGTTCTTACTCCTGCAGTGGAGGAAAGAGGGACCAGATAAAGATTATCCACATGAAGAAAGCAGATGTGTTTTCAAGAATGCTGTAGCACTGTAGGTCTCTCTTGTCAGATATCTTACCTGGTCATACCTGATCGGGAGGTGGCTATAGAGAAGGGAAGTGGAAATAGGAGTTGGCTGGCTGACCAACATTCTGAATTGGATAGGACACCACAGTCCAAAGTTCTGGAACCCGGTGGCCCTGGTCAGGTGTCTGTTCTACCACATAGTAGAGCTTCTAGATTCAGTGCCCTCATTGGTCTGACGAAGTAATAACCTCTACCTGCAACTTTGTACAAGATATAGGAGAAGAGCAACCCCCATCATCACCACACACACATATATTTATGCCATAAATTCCCAATTTACATAACCAAGGATACAGATGCTAACGAGCAAGGTGACTGCCCAGAGGAAGAGGATGTGTCACATCTTTCTATCCCTTAACTCCCTGAGAAGGATGAGATGCCAGTGTGCCTCTCATGTAAGTTGGGTTCTATCAAAGTTGACAAAACAGTCACTTCTGAAAACACTGCTCTTTTATTCTCTGGACTTACACTCCTATCCCAGACATAGGGCCAATTTAGCATCAGAAAGGTCATAGCTTCTTATGTGGAGTATGTAGACTATGGGCCCATTATCCTTAGTAAATAAATATCCTTAGTAAATAAAATGCAGTGTGATGGGCATTTTCACCTTGCTGGAATCTAATGGGGAGCATGCTTTTTGGAGGGAGATTTGGATGTGGTTTTAATTTGAGGGAATACAGCATCATGACATTTGCAGGTTCAGGTGAGCATCTCTGTAATCAGTCATCTTATAAACCACAGTAAGTTAACACCAAAGGTCCATACTACCCTTCACCACATCACTGACCTCTTCTTCACTGACCCCATGTGTCCCACCCCCACCCCTTCACTCCTTATACCCACCAGTGTGAGTGTCTAGACTGAAAGTCTTTTTGTTTGATGAGGTGAAGTTGGTCTGTTTCTCTATGTACCACATATCAGTGAAATAATAGGATGTTTGTCTTCCTCCTTCTGACATCTCACTAAGCATCATTCCCTCCATCCAAATGCACTATAGCAAATGTCAGGATACAATGTTTCTCAAAAGTTAACATTTGATTCAGTGTTTCAAAATTTAGTCATACTTAGTAAAAATATACTTTACGTAAGTGTAGATACACACACACACACACACACACACACACACAGAACATGCTTGTTCAGCTAGAGTTATTTGTAATGGCCAAAAAATAAGAATTATCTGAATAGGAAATTAAGAAAAGCAGAGTAAACTCAGGATCAAATGTCATTTAGTGTTTAAAATGTTTAAAATTATATAACTTTCAAAAGTGGAAAACTCTACAATTTTCTTTTTTATATTATATATATTTTTTTATTGTAAGACCATACTCATTTTAAGCTATTGTTTCTCAGAACATGAGTATTATACCCACACCCACTACCAGAGTTCCAGTGTCCTTTACACTGCCTTGTGGCCTCTTACCTTCCTTCCTCTCTTCAACCTCCTGGCAGCCATTATCTTGTGTCCTGTGGGGTTTTGCTGGGGTTTATCTGTTTATTTGTTTCATTTCACTATGTTCCACATATGAGTGAAACCATCCTGTATTTTTTTTTTCTTTTTGCCTTCACTTAACATGATCCCCTCCAGTTCCATCCAGATGGTTGCAAAAAAAAATTTTTTTTCTTTTCTTTTTTTTGGGGGGATGCATAGAATTCCATTGATTATATTATACCACAGCTTCTTTATCCAGTTATCTCTTGATAGGCATTTAGGTTATTTCCATGTCTTGGCTATTGTGAAATGTGCTGCTATGAACATAAGGGTGCAGATATTTTTCCTGATGAGAGTTTTTGCTCTCTGGGTATATGATGGGAGTGGGATTGCTGGATAAAATAACAGTCCCCCTTTATTTTTTTGAGGAATCTCCATATTTTCTGTAGAGTTTTCACTAATTTACATTCTCACCAACATTGAAGGAGGTTTCCTTTTTTCCCACAGCACCCAACACTTGGTATTTTTAGACTTTTGGATAAAGACTATTCTTGATGATGTGAGGCAGTATCTCATTGTGCTTTTCATTTGTATTTCTATGATGATGAGTGATATAGAACTTTTTTCTGTGTGCCTGTAGGCCCTCTGTGTGTCTGTTTTGGATAGGTGTCTGTTCAGTTCTTCTGTCTGTTTTTTTGAGTGGGTTGTTTAGATTTTGTTATTGATATATGAGCTCTTTGTATACTTTGGAGATTAATCGCTTATCTGATGCATTCTGTGTGAATAATTTCTCAAATTTGGTAGGTTACCTTTTGTTTCTTTTGCTTTTCAGAAGCTTTCTAATTTGATTTAGTCCCAATTATTTAGTTTTACTTTGGTTGCTTTTGCTGTAACTGTTCTTTCCCCCAAAGATCTCTTTCAGGTTGTGGTTTTGGAGTGTTTTCCCCACATTTTCTTCCACATATTTTATGGTTCTGGGTTTTATGTCCAGGTCTTTGATCCATTTTGAGTTAACTTTTGTGTATGGTGCTAATTAATAATCTAGTTTCATTTTTTGCAGATGTCTGTCCAGTTTTTCCAACACCATTGATTTAATAGACTGTCTTTCCATTGTATGTTCTTGCCTCCTTTGTTGAAATTAACTGCCCATGTAGATATGTATGGCTTTATTTCTGAGACCTCAGTTTTGTTCCACTGATCTGTGTGTCTGTTTTTGTTCCAGTACCATACTGTCTTAATGATGATCACTTTGTAGTATAGTTTGAAGTCAGGAAGTCTGATTCCTCTGCGGCTCTCCCACCCCAACCCCCACCCTGGGGATATCTTTGACTATTTCAGGTCTTTCATAATTCCAAGTAAGTTTCAGTATTGTTTGTTCAACTTCCTTAAAAATATCTCTGGCATTTTGATGGAAATTGCATTAAATCTGTATATTGCATTAAATCTGTATAGGATTGCCATTTTAATAAAGTTAATTCTTCCAATCCATGAACATAGAATATTCTTCCATAACTTCGTGTTAAAGTCTTATAATTTTCATTGTAGAAGTCTTTCACCTCCTTTGTTAGGTTTATTCTCAGCTATTTTATCTTTTTTGGTGTTATTGAGAATGGAATTTTTTAGATTTCATTTTCTTCTACTTCATTGTTTCTATATAGGAATGTTACTGATTTTTGAGTGTTCATTTTATGTCCTGCCACTTTGTTAAACACATTTATTGCTTCCAGCAATTTTTTTTTTTTGTGGTCTTTAAGATTTTCCACTATAATATCATATCATCTGCAAATAATGATAGTTTTATTTCTTCTTTTATATTTGAATTCATTCATTTGTTTTTCTTGCCTTATTGCTCTGACCAAGAATTCCAGGACTATGTTAAAATAGTAGTAGTTATAGTGGGCAATCATTTTTGTTCCAAATCTTAAGAGAAAGTCTTTGTCACCATTGAGTAAAATGCTGGCTATGGTTTGTTGTATAATGCTTTTATTATGTTGAGTATATTCCTTCTATTCCTATTTTAGTGAGGATTTTTTTTTAAATCATTAATGGTTGTTGAATCTCATCAAATGCTTTTTCTACATCTATTGATATGAGCATACGATTTTTTCTCTGTTGATGTGATGTATTACATTGATTCATTTGCATATTTTGACCCATCCTTGCATCCCTGAAATGAATCCCACTTGATTGTGGTGCATTTTTTTAATGGGCTCTTGCATTAAATTTGCCGTGATTTTAGTGAGGATTTTTGTGCCTGTACTCACCAGTGATATTCACCTATAGTTTTCTTTTTTGGTGTGATCTTTGTCTGGCTTGGGGATAGGTCCTTTTGGCTCCTCGGGCCAGGTAGCAAGATTGCCTTTTGGCCTCTGTGTGCTCCTTTAAAGACTGGTGGCCAGGGGGGATGGGTCTCCAGAACATGACCTGGAATCTCCCTGGTGGGACCCCGTGCTCTACTAAGCACAAGTTTTGAAATGTCTGCTGGTGATGTTTGCAGTTCCCCAGCCAGGGAGCAAATTCTCTATATATGAAATTAAAGAAGAATTCAGCTGAAGAGCATTAGTGTAATTACATTTTAAATATGTGCTGCTACTGGCTAAAGTTCTTAAGAAAACATGTCACCATGTTTCAGTAGGTATTTCTAGAATATAAGATTTAGTAACTGTTTTTGAAAATATCCATTTTCCCAATGAATTAATACATATTCTGATCTTAGAACTATAAATAATAAATGAGGAACATAGAATGTTTTGAGCTACATTCTTAAGACAGCAGATATAGAGAATTTTATGACAGCTGTCTGGCTGTTAGCAGTCCGCCTTGAGAAGCAGAACCAGCCCTGAAGGAGTCACAGTATATCTTCTGATCGGGTTTTAGAAGTTCTTGGATCCTGGGAGGTTGAATGAAACCATTACAGTTAGTCCTAGGATACATAGGCGACCTCTAAGAACTATTACCTAAAAACGTTCATTTATAGACCAGCCATTTATTTTATCTTCCATGTTATTTATTGCCACTTATTCATCTGTCTGTACTGTAGTAAAGGAAGGTGGTATGTAGCTAAGGCTCAAATACATTCCCAAAATATCATTGTTTTATATCAGTCTCATGACATGAATTTTTAATTTCCCTGAGGATGTTGCTGTACTATGCCACCTTCTCCTAAAATGTATTGCTTTTAAATTTTCTACCTACGTTATTCCAAACACTATCAAAACTAGTTACTTCTGTGTCCAAATTGGTTTGTAACCCCTTTCTGATAACTGCCTAGACCTAAAAAGAAATCTGTAAAATGTATCTCTTTAGTCTCATTGGATTTTATTCTGCTTAACCTTTTATGTTTCTGGGAGTAAATTATACATTTGTAATTTCACAAATAAGATTTTTACCCTCATACTTAGCTTGATAATCTTTGTATGGATAAATAGTAAGAAATTTCTATTTTTGGCTAGGAAAGTTATAGGAAGGAGATACAGTTTTATTAAAGTCTCATGATTGGTGTGCCCAGGTGGCCTAGTGGTTTAAACCAGACAGTGTCCATATATATCCCAAGGTCCTTGGTTCAAGACCCAGGGCCAGGAAAACAACCCATGGTGAATAACTGAATAAAATAAAATGCTGCTTCTTCCTCTCTCTGCCTTCCTACTGATTACTTTCCTTCATTCCTGACTGTACCTTTCCTGAATAAATATGGTTATAAATAATAAATATGGTTACCATATGATGTTGATTTTCATATACAGTGTTAATTTGACCATAGAAGAATTTCCTTTGTGATTTTATTTTCATGTTTGGGCCAGGTCTGTCACTTTTTTAATAATGGGCTTTAAAATTTTTATTTTGTTTTTTATTATTTTCCACCATTACCCGGCCCATGGGTCATGAACCAGGGTCCCTTGGCTTTTGATGGCTTGCATCTTAGTCATCTTAGCTGCCTGGGCCACTAGAGAGCTCCCTAAATAATGGTTTATGTACATGTTTTGATTGTTGTGCTTTAGTAGGAAAAATCTCTTTTCAATTAAAATTGGAATTTTTTATTTTACTTTCTAATTATAGGGGAGGTGACACTAAGGTTGTGAATTTTGTCATCCATGCAGACCTCAAGCTAAACTTAAATGAAATATAATATCGATCAGATTTTTAAATTTTTTGTATTACATCTAGGAATTTTATCTCTTTTTTGATACTTGAGATATTGTAACAACATGGTAGGAATTTTCTATACTTACCATGAAAATTTCACATAGTTTTTCTTTTTTGAAATTAACTTCTTTAATGTACCAATATTGAGAGTATTTTTAAAAACTGTTGGGTAGTTTGTATATATTTATGTTTATTATAACCAAATTATTGAAAATATGCTTTATCCACCATTTCTGTGGTTTGGGTGAAGGCAACATTGAAAAGTATTGCAAAGTATAGAAATTTGATATCATTGGAGGAAACTCTGCAACTACATTTAAGTCTGCCAGTTATTAGAATTGCTCTAGTCCTTAAGATTAATCAATCATACACAATAAAAATGTTCATTGGACATAATTTGAGAAGCATTCCTGCTAAAAAAAAAATCTCAATTTTGGCTGGGAACACAAGAAGTGTTGACAGGAGAAAACCCAGGAAATGGGCACCAAAATATGCAGAAGTGCATCTTAAGGGACTAATATAGACAATAAAGTAAAACTTAACATTTAACTCTAATTATTCCAATTACCAATGCATGGCTTAAGGTTTTGGCAGGCTGTTTAATTCAGCTATGAACATGACAATCTCTGTCCTAGTAAGTTTACAGTCTAGTGGAGGAAATAATCAAAATCAGAAAAAAGATAAAGAAAGAATGTTGTGCAATAAGAAGGATCTTGTCTTGTTAGGGAAAGGAAGATGGTGGGAGTCTAGGAAACTAAACTCTATAAAATTGCTATTGTTGGTCTCTCCTTTTGCCCTGTAGTTTTTATTCTTGAACTGTCCCTATAGGGAGTTCTCATTTCATGGACATTGCTCTTGTCAAAGCAAGTCCGCTGGTCCAGTCGAAGGGTCACCTCTAGTCCCACAGCAGCATTTGGCAGAATGAGCTGTCCTTCCTTCCTTGGACTCTCCTGTGTCTCATCCCCAGAAGCCACGCTCTGTCAGCTCTCCTCTCACCTCGCGGGACTGCTTCATTGTCTTGTCTGGTTGCTCTTCTTTTTCTCTACCACTGAAGGTTGAGGTGACTCAGGACCCAGTTCTTGACTCTTCTTTTCCTGCTCTCATTCCTGAGTGATTGCACCCAATCCCTATCTTTAATAACCACCTGTACATAGATAACGCCACATGTGAATCTCTAGATACAATTTCTTTGTTGAACCCCCGTTGCCTCCCTCTCCTCCTGGGTATCTGAAAGTACTTCAGACTTGGCATGACCAACTCAACTCTTCATTTCCTACCTTCTCCCAACTCTTCTTCCCCAGTTTTCTCCAGCTTAGTAGATTGCAGTTCCATGTTACTCATTCATTACTCAAGCTGTTAATCTGGGTCATCTGTGACTTTTCTTCTCATTTCCCACATCAATTAAATTTAATCATGGGACTTTAGGCAAAATAGATCTGGAATGCATCTACTTCTCCACAATTCTGCCATAAAATTCTGATACAACTCTTTCTTCCATAGATTTTTCTCATAACAGCCAAAATCATTATTTAAAAAGGACTAATTCAGTTCATCTTACTCCTCTCTTTATGCTCTTCTGGTGTTTTCCCAAGTCCTCACAGTGAACGTGCTCCCAGTACCCTTCAAGATGCTGTGTCTTCTGCTCTTGCCTCTTCCTTGACTTCCCCTATCACCGTCCCCACTGCTCTCTCCACACCAGTCATACCAACCCTCTTCTGTCCCTGTCTCTCTGAGCATGCCCACTGCTACCTCCAGTCTAGTAAAGACCTGGTGCTCAATAAATTATTGTTTGAATGAAGGAACTGACACCCAGCTGGGAAGATGACAATACAGAGAGAAGAGTAGCTCCTATCTGACGAGTGGGGTGGAAATGCATCTTTTTTTTGTTTTTGCTTTGTTTTGTTTGAATCCCCTGACTGAGAACTAAAGTATTGATGAGAAGACTGTGATTATATATTCAATTTTGTTTCTTAAAAAAGCATAGAAAATTGTAATCCAGACATTTTTAATTGATATCAGAAATATAATTGATTTAAACCACATATGTGAGGTTTATTAAACACATGGCTCATAATACATATTTTTGAGATTCAAAGTAAAATGTGTTCATAGAAATTATTTATGTGGACAAACAATATAGAGTCATTAAATTTTATGTGGAATATTTAGTAGTATGGAAAAATCATCATAAATTAAGTGGGGGAAACTTATCATGTTCTAAAGTGGTACATTGGTACATATTTTTAAAAAATAACATGAAAGGGGTGGCAGAACTTATGTGAGTATTGGTTACTTAAAGGGTGGATGTAAAAGAAACTATTTTCTTTTAACTCTATATTTGAAATTTTCTATATTGTGCACATTTCACTTATGGCCATGAAAATATAGAAACTTATTACGAAGTATCCATTTGTATGTATTGACCCTGAATATACTATCATTCTAGATTCCAGGAAAGGAAAAAAATTCAAGTTAATGATAAAGAGGAGACTGTAAGGGAGATACGGAGTCCAATCAATCTGACTTTTGCTATGTGATATTATGCAAACATTGTAAGAAGTATCCTTGTTTAGTAAGGCATGTACTCTCAATTACTATCTCAAAATTTCAGGTGTTTGTAGCCTGTTTCTAGTTGCTTTATATTGAATTATGGATTTGTATTCAATTTCTTAGTGTAGAACTTTGGGAACAGCAGAGACCTAGGGAGATGAGGGAGTAGAGCAAGGAAACTGCAACTTATCCATTGAATAGGTGAGAAATGCTTATGTTTCAATATGGGAATCTATGTGGCTATTTTCATCAATTAATTGTCATTGTTTCCATATTTTTTTTCTCTTGGATTATGTATATTTCTCTCTCTGTCTCTGTCTCTGTCTCTGTCTCTGTCTCTGTCTCTGTCTCTGTCTCTCTCTCTCTCTCTCTCTCTCTCTCTCTGTTTCTCTGTCTCTTTTGCTGAATCATTGCACAGTGAAACAAACATGATAAATTAAGATGATTGATGAAGTAAATATATTTTGGATGGACTCAGTTTTGGGTTGAATCATACCTAGAGCACTTGGGGTAGAACCAGAAGATCGCTACTTCCTCATTCTTTTCTGGGATAGTGGTCCTTTGGCCCTTATGAACTTGATTCTTACTATCTGACAGTGATCAAATTAACATATCAAACACTCCATGTGTCATTTATGTCTGTAAGTGTCACATGCTGTTCAGATGACCTTTAGGAACAAGTAATGTGCTCAGGGATTTAGGATTAAAAAACTTCTCAACCGGTTTGCCTTCTTCCCAGCTCACATTTCATGAAATTGAAGTGATATTTTACATGTGTGGGAGACATGTGTAGGAGACAAGATTGCTATGGCTTTTACAAATTTAGGCAGGTCCTCACGTCTTAGGATACATCTGTTGAACGTGTGTTAGTTCACTCATCTCAGGATGCAAATGATAAAATTTCTCATGATTATGAATATTAAGTAATTTTACATACTAAATAAGAGTAACTGAACTATATTGAAATGCAGATGTGGGTGCTTCATGGTTCACAGTTTGTGAGTTAAAGTCAGGGAACTTCCCTCTGTCTTTTTGGGGAATAGATTCACTTTTTCAAGACAAAAGTCACATAACCCCCAGTCAGTATACATAATGAGCTCTGGATGCAAGGAAACACCGATAGAGACTAATAAAATATACCAATGTTTAAATTTTAACAACCTAATTGAAGGTGATGAAAATAGATTTAAGAAGTAAGTCAACACTCCTTGATTGGTGTGTTAGATAGTAATACTGTGTCCAGTAATGGGTGTGATTCCAGTTAAGTTCTATGGGGAGAACATGTCCCAATTACCCTAACCTTTATCCCAACACGCTGAGCTGCACTTGAATTTTTTTTATTGTGTGTCAGGGAATAAAGCGAAAGCAGTGATTAAAGACTATACCAGAAGCATCTTGGAACTGTGAACTGGATTCTTTCAGTATATATAATGGATCAGCACAACAATCAGGATGACTTGGAAAATTGATTGTCTTAAATGACCTACATTAAATGGCATTTATCTAACATAATGCCTGCCCTTCATCTGCCTTGGGAACACCCTCATTTGCTGTCAGTGCTTTTCCATCAGAATTCCAGAGCGTTATTGGGCACAGAAGGCCAAACCTCAGACCATACTCACTGCTCCTAACATTTATTCACAGCTCTTCTTAGTTTAGTTTAGTTGTTCCTATCTTGTTTTACCATTAAGGACACTAATTTTGATTTTCTCCAAGAGAACATATGTTTTGAGAGGTTTCATTTCCCTTAGTGAATAATTAGGTACATTTGGAAAATGTTTACTCAGGTTTCATGTCCACACTAAAGGGGAGCCTGTTTTAGATGCAGGAAAAATTAAAAGGAGGAAAACAGATGCAGGAAAAATTAAAAGGAGGAAAATACCATAAACTTGAATAATCTTTAGAGATTTACTGATTTATCTGTTGGCTTGGATGTTCTTAGAATGACAGAGAGAGGGCTGTTTTCCCAGTGATTTTTGTCATTCAGCACAGCAACCCCTGGTCCAGGATCCTCCCACTCCTTCCTCTCAGGATGCCATTCTGTCCACCTGTCATGGGGGCAGGAGGGGAAGGACAACCCCTGGTCCAGGATCCTCCCACTCCTTCCTCTCAGGATGTCATTCTGTCCACCTGTCTCGGGGGCAGGATGGGGAGGACTGCTCCTGTGATTCGCAGGGTGTATAACACACTAAGAGAGTTGGCAATTTACTTTGAAATTCCAAAACTCCCTGGCCTTTTCTCATCAGTGGGCTTGGTACCTATCAAGGATTTTAAAGTTACTCAAGCAGGGGAGGGAAAGATCCAAAGTTGCAAGCTGTGAGTTTCCTTGAGAGGAAGAGGAGGCTTCTGTGAATCAGACTCTGCAGCACTAACTCTTGTCAATGCCTGTCATCCAAAGACCCCTGGCTCTCTCCTGTATTGAAGAAGTTGGGCTATGCAGAGGGAGCATGCACCCCATGAAAATCATGGAGACTTGAAGACAGTGTCAGAAAGAACCAATTCTAGGAATGACCATTAGATATTTTGAGAGGATCTAAGGAAGCGGACTTCCTTCTGGATTGTGGGTCAATTTCAGGACTGGGTGACTGGAGGAAGGTGAACCCATTGTAAGAGGGAGTAACTCTCATTTCAGCATTGAAGGGTCAGAGTCTGGGAATTTGGTGGTTGCTCATGACCCTGTTTTTATCTCATCTTAGCATAGATTCAGTGTTCTGTCTGATGTTGACACCCATTCTCTCTGTGAGATTGTGTCCAAAAGGAAGACAACCTAGGTGGTCAGTCTGTGAGCTTCAGTCTGGTTTCTGGATTGCACGGATTGTTTTCCCATTTCTCACTCATTAGTATTTTTGAAGCTGTTAACTTGATTCTTCTTCAAAGTTCTAGGGACATGCTGGTGAACAAGTCAGAAGC
>RJWH01007362.1:0-41167 GCA_004363575.1 Solenodon paradoxus | reverse complement strand
TGACAACATTCAAGAACTTTAATCACATCTGTCATCTCAATGACAAATTAAGTACAAATTAAGTCTTTTGTGTGATTTCCAAAAAACGAATGCAGGAAATGAGGCAGAGGAATTAAGAGCCCCCCACCGCTAGGTCCTGAGACTGTATTAGGGGACTAGAAACAGGATTCCCCTCCTGCTGCTGCCCAGCTACGACTGACAGACAGGGAGAGGTGTGCTTTGCTGCATTTTTTGCAGTCACGGGGGAGGCACATGACTCTCCCCAGTCTGTAGCCCCCATTGGGACTGTAGCCTGGGTTCACAGTTCCCAGGCTTCTCTCCTAGTGACTGCGACTCTGGGAGGGGGAATTTGCATCCAAAACCTATTAAGATCACAACCATGCTGAGCAACCAGTCAGTCTGAGGCAATGGGAAAGTCTGACTATGAAACTACCCTTGAGGTGAGTGGACGCAGATTTCTCCCTGCCCGAGCATTGTTTCTTCAGTGCCGGCCTCTGCATCTGCTACCCCAGCTCTCAGCCAGAAAACTGGCTCTAGGACCGTCACCCACTGCTGGCTCTGGAGCTACAATCCTTGTGACTGGTGTAGAGGTCTCAGCCTGCACAGCAGCAGAGCCCGAGATCCGGACCATAGCCCTCGGTATATACTCCACAAGCTGCAAGCCTAACACCAGGTCATCACCTCCAGACAGGGAGAGAAAGTCATTTAGCCTAATCCAAAGAGAGAAGAACAAATAAAATGAAACAGGAGACATTTACCCCAAATGATGACTCAAAACAAAACCCAATGGAACAATCCTTAGAAACAGAATTAAGTAAACTAGCTGAAGAAGCAACAGTTTTTCTTATGTTCCCTAAAATTATTGCAATGGATGAACAAAGTAAGAATGACAACAAAGACAGAAAAGAGAAGACAAATCTCAGCAAGCAGAAATCATAGCTAAAACGCTCAGTATTTCAACTAAGAAACACAAGAAAAAAAGGTTCAACTGCAGACCTGAAGAAGTCTATCAGAGCACACCAACAGAGAAAAAGGAACAGAAATGAAGCTAGAGACTAATGGGGCAGCACCCACGACAACAAAAAGCATCCCCTTCATGGGGATTCCAGAGGAGAAGAGAAGCAGGCAGAAATCGTAGTGGAAAAGTAGGTAGTAAAAGGCAATGTTTTTCCTCATTTTTAGACTTATGACTATTGTTGAGACTAAGCAAGTCTCCGTCTTTGTTACAGTTGCTAGAAAGCCCAGAACCAAAATTGGCTACAGCAACTGCACATGACTCACTGATGTAAGTGCTTGTAGAACACATCCGCTTGAATTTTGGAGAATGATCTTAAGTTTCCCGATAGCTCAGTGTCCTTTGGGATTTTCTCATATGTTGCAAAACATACGTTTCTTTAGACATCACTTTAAATCCTTTTTTAAAGGAGACTGGAGAAAATAGGTAGGAAAATAGTCTGTTAAAAGGTGACTGGAGCATTTAGCTTATTGCTTTGAAACAATTCTCTACCTCTCTCCCTAGCAGCACTGCTCTAGGCAAGGAAGAAAGACAAGGTTGTTCTCTTAGGGGATCGCCGATGTTCACAATTCTGTATATATGTTCTCCCACTATGTTGTACATAGCATAGGAATTTACCAGATAGACGATATGCAGATCATCCTCCAAAACAAAGCCCTTCACTGGTCTTTGGAGGTCAGCAAAAATATCTAAAATATCAACCGGAGAAAGTGAAGTGAAGAAGAGCGAGCTCCCACACCAAGATGTGTTGGATGATACGCGGTTCCTGGGTGGGGTAGAGAAATAAACAGATGTTAAAAGTCAAACAAAATACTGCCTTTGTTATCTGTTAATGACATTTTTAGAATGTAATGAACTTTCAAAGATAATCTTGTCCAAGGCATGGTTATTTATGAGCACACACTGTCTGATGGTGCTGAAGAGACGGTGGCTTACGAAAAATGAGTTAACACCCGGCTCGAACCATCAGTTTTACTTTATACCACTAGAAAAGTCATTTCCTTTGACTAAGCAGTCCTACACAGACTAAGCAGTCCTACACAATCAGCGTCACTAAAGATGAGAAAGAGAGCACACTGCCCCTAAGAAGTCACATTTGCCTTCTGTCCCACCACCAGCTTCAGTGACTTGCATAAACTCATTTTCCAGCTGCCATGCTACAGAGGGAGCCCTTGATTTCTCCAAGTTGAAGAGAATCTTGATTTCTCAGGAAGAAATCAACTCCCTGCGTCCCTTCTTTCAGATTTGCGGCCAAAAATGTGCAAGAAGGATAAGTCCGCATATCCTGTGACGTACCTGCTGCTTCACCAAATATTCTCTCATAAAAGAGGCTTCAATTTTCTGTGACTTTCTATTAAGACATGCAGGCCGACCCTCATGATAGAAAAAAAAAAAGAAGTAACTTTGTTCTCTTCAAATATTCTCAGCATCTAATAGGCAGATTCTATATTCATGCCTTCCTCACACATTATAGATGTAGATGTTATCACTGATAAAATTAATTTTTTCCTTAGAAGTACATGTTTTCTCATAAATGAAAATAAGTGAATCATTCTCCGAAATGTGGGAAGTAACAGCGTATATAAAGGTGGTATTAATGACTCTTGCCCATGAATCAAATCATTTCTCCTCAACCTTCCTTCTGAAACATGTGGGTGGGTGATCATGACATTATTAATACTTTTCACCCAGAAGAAAGGAAATACCAGCTGTGGAAAAAAATCATGTCAGTTTGTCTTGTGGATATCATTTTCCTGCAGCTATTCTATTAAATATGCTAACTTGTCTCGCCTTCTTTCATTTAATACGTGTTAGAAGCACACTAAATCATCCCAGACAGAGCTTATTCTCTGTAGTGACTACAGAGCATATCTCTATACATATTTAATATTAAAATCATTTTGGCCATGTTCAGTTTTTCCTTACTGTCAATATGGTATAAAAATCCTGATACATTGAATTTGATATAATTTCACATTATACCCCTAGGTAAAATTCTAGGTGTGAATCTGTTAGATAAATGGTCATGTGCAATTTTTGCTTTTAACCATCCTAGGTGGAGTCAAGCTGCCCTCCCAAAGAATGTCAGCACCAATTTCCGAGTGTCTGTCTATACTCTTACCAATGACGTATCAACTCTTTTTTCCCAAAGTTGAGAGCTAACAGAGGGAAAAGAATACGAGCACAGATGAAGACCCAGCATTGGTACTAGAACCAACAACAAAGCATGTCAGTGTACAAATGGCACCCTTTTTGGACTGAATACATGAGACACTTAAAAGGCATTGGAATTGTGGACTCTGAGCAGAAGGCCTTGTTTTACACTTTAGGACTTTCCATATTTAAAACTTCTAGTCACGTAATTGGATTTTATTTTTAAAGTCGATACGAACTATCGGGATGGAGGAAGTGGGACCTGTTTTATCACTTCTTAAAATAAATTCAGAAAATAGGCCTGTCCTTGTGGCTCAGGTGGCTGAGAGGGCAGGGGTGTGACCCTTAAAACCTGAAATTCAGCCCCATAATCCCTTTCCTCACTCCCTAGACCTTCAGCCCATTGTGAGATCTGGGTCCTTGGACCCAGGTTCATGACTGGGGCGGGTGGGGTCAATAGGGAACCAACATAAAAACTAATAAAAATGCTTGTGTCTCCTCTCTCCCTCCCTCCTTCGCTTCCTTCCTTATGCTCTTTAGAGAAAATAAACTCAGGAAATAACAAATATCTAAAAAAAATTTCATCTAACATTTGGGGAAAATTAGTTTAAACAATTCATTGTTTTCAAAATTATTTGTTATAAACGAATAAAGAAAAGCTCTAGCCTCAATACTTCTTTGGAGTATTATTATTTCATAAGTACATTTTAGACAATTATTTAAAAATATTTTCATTGTGGTTCCAAATATGTAAAATTGACCCTACCCCTGTCATCCAAGGGTGTGCCTGGTGGGCTGCGGCAGTGGAAGGTAAAGGGGTACAAAAGAGAAAGCAAGAGATTCTGCTCTGCCATCACCTGCCCCCCCATGTGCACCTCCGAATCTACTGAGGAGCTACTGAAGTTGCACCAGAGCTTCTCTCTGATGTTGGTGACCCCAAGGTGGCTCAGTGTTGGCAGAGAGAACAAATTGATTTCCATGATGGATCTCAACATGTGATCTGACCCCCTTCCTTGAGAGTCAGACCCTCGGGTCCTGGAGTTCCAGGATCCTCTGCCTGCTGGGCACCCTGCCACTCGCTCACACTCAGCTCCCCCTGCAGGCGACTGTGTCTCTATTCCTCATCTCACGTATTCCGGCAGCTCGTTTCCCAAACCTCTGTATAAAAACCTGAAATTCAGCCCCATAATCCCTTTCCTCGCCCCCTAGACCTTCAGCCCATTGTGGGATCTCAGTCAACCATTCACTCCCAGACACTAATGAGAGGGATGTTTGTCCTTCTGGGAGACAATGTAGTTGGGAGACAGAGCTTTGCCCTTTCCGTGGTACCACCTATCTCTAGATATCCCTGATTTGACTTTAGAGTTGTTTCCATGAAGAAAGGAGCTGATGTCTCCGTGTGGATAGATATATAAAAGATGAGATATATAGATAGACACAGATGAACAGAGGATAAATTGATCTATATATGTATCAAATATTTTGTGGATTGAAAAACAAAACACATGGAGCTCAAGTATTTTGGTGAATAAAACTGGTTGCTCTGTACCGTCTTTCTTGTTGTTATGTGTGTTGTATAAAAGCTTATTTTCTGCTACTGATATATTCTGATCAGAGGTAGCATAGTGGAGAGCGGTGTTTTCCACGGATGTCACTCAGATTTGGATCAGCACCACGTTCTAGTAGAGCAATTACACAGATCCCCTCCTGCTCTGGACCGTCTGTCAGTATCATACTGAGAGAGAGATCATAAATTCTAAGAACCCAAAGGAAACATTCCACAGGCTTTACCACTTGGTTATATTCTAATTAGATGAATGAGATAAATAACTAAATCCCTCTCTGCTCACATACTAGCTCCCACATACCTTAGTCAGAGCCGTCTGGTTTTCGTTGTCAAGGAGGTTGAGCTGGCATTTTCTCTCTACTGGGAGAGCTATCAGTTCTAGGTGTCCACTGGCACAGGCCAAATGTAGGGCAGTCCTATGAGAGTGAGAGATCTTCTTAGGAAACTACAGTGCACCACTGCAATACATACAATGACTCAAGTCACTATAAATATTAAATGGCATGTTATTTCAGTATCTTTGAAAAAATATATTTTTCTTCTGGAAAATGACACTAGTGATTAGCTCCTGCTAGTCACCTCATTCATGAAAGACCAGTTTACCGTCATAAAGAACAGGGTCTTTGTGTTAGAAGGTGGGGCCTTTGGGACATGATTGGGTCATGAGAGTGGAACTCTCTCAGGAGTGGGATTAGTGAGCGACCCAGAGGTTCTCTCAACCCTCTCACCCTGTGGGGACACAGAGAGAAGACAACTGTCGAGGAACCAGGAAGGGGACTCTCCTCAGACGCCAGCTCCTTCATCTTGTACCTGCCAGCCTCCAAAACGGTGAGAAGTGAAGCTGTGCTGTTCATAAGCCACCCAGTCTTTGCTACTTTTGTTAGGTCAGCCTGAATGGATTAAGACACATCCCCAGCTCCAGGGGGAAACCCGAACTAGGTAAACTCATCTTTCAACACCACGTCTGGTAACGCACCCAAAATGTCCCTCCGGCAGCTTTCCTCTGACCACACTCCAGCCTCAGAGCCTCCCTCACCCCTGTCCTCCTCCAGCAAGCAAACGCACCCTCCCCTTTCTGCAAGAACAGTGACCTGCACTAGAAGGCAGGTACGGGGTGGGGGCTGGGGTGGACAGCATCACTGGGTTCACTAGAGAGCTGAGACTGTGATAAAGCCCTCACAGAGTTGAGGTCTCCGTGGGGACTCAACACCCCTTGGGCAAATTCACCCTTTGTTCTCCCTGGACTCCCCATCATGGAATGGCTGGTTCCCACTATGTAGGGAACCCCAGAGGCTGTTTCCAGGCCTGACTGCTGCCAGCGACCTACGCACTGGGCATCGGTCTCTCCATCCTCGGGGCCCTGCCTGTCTTCCTGGCAGCAGCGTGCTTGTGAGGCTCTCGGCGGACATCAAAGACATTCATTCATCACACACGTCGCCCTTGCTGTCAGAGGCCATGAATGTGAACATGACCCTGCCTTGGAAAGCACCTGGAAAAGGGAGCACAGGGTCATCATCCCAATTTCCTGCAAGGCAAGGGTGGTGGAGGGCTGAGGGGGAGGCTAACAGTGGCCCAAAGACCTGGACACTCAGAGATGACCCCGGTCTAGAGTGTGAAATGAGAGCTGTACGGTAGGAGTCCCCAGGAGCTGACACTGAGGGTGCAGCTGCCTTGAGGAAGTGCCAGGTGAAAGACAGCAAAATACCCAGCTAGAAAAGTTAGGGTAATTACAAATTGTCAGTATGCTCCTTTATTCTGTCAACAAACATCCACTGAGCACCTACTGTGTGTCGCCAATGTGCTAGGTCCTGTGGATATGACGATGAGTAAGAACCATTTTGTCCTTATCTAGTCTGTCTACCTACCTACCTACTTATGTATATATCCAATGTTACAGTTACGTAATCCCAGTGTCCAGAAGAGATAGAGAAGCACAAAGAAGGGACAAAAATCTCAGAGATCAGAAATGTTTTCTAGCGAAGATAACATCACCTGATGGAGAGAGATCTGTCTAGGTGAGAGGAAGGGGAAGGGGTGTGAGGACCTGGCACTGCTGGAGTGGGCCAGGGCTGTGGAGGTGTGAAGGGTCTCCTGGGCTGGGTTAAGGACAGGCACTTGTCCCCAAAGTACAGAGCTGACAGACAAGATGTCATCTGTGTTCGGAAATTCCAGTCTGGGCACTGGTCAAAAAACGAAGCAAAAAGGGAAGGTGACCTGCCCTGAAGACACATGGGAAATGAACTGGGTCTGATTGAGGTGGCAGCACGATGGATGTAACGGGACAGAACCCGAAGGGACGGCAGGACGGGGCTGGATATGGGGCTAAAACAAAGGACAGAGTCCAGGGTGAGGGCCAGACATGAGGTCAAACAGGGAGGCAGAGGGTGGTCGGGGAAAGAATATGAACTGGATCCTAGATGGGTTACGGTGAATGGGTGAAAGGGGGGAGGTGGGGCACAGTCAAGGAAGCACTGCATGACTGAGTGCCAGGTATAGGGGACCTGCGAGGGACACAAGTGTCAGGAGTTTAGAAGTGGTGGCCAAAGCCTCAGGAACAGAGAAACCACATGGGGTTAGCATATGTGTGTGTGTCCCAATAACAGGCACACGCACAGATGTCACAGGAAAGTACAGCTGAGGGGAGGACCCACAGGGCAGACCAAAGCTGAAGGGACTACACGGGCAAGACCACCGTGCTGTCCTGAGTGGCCTGCCTACACAGCAGCGCTGTGCAGAAGGGCTTGAGAAGAGGTTTGGAGAAACTCTGGTGGATGTGACTGATCTTACACACATCCTAGACAGAGACAACGGAGCTCTCACCAACTCTAGCCTCACAGGGTCTTGGGTACTGAGGTTCAGGCCACTATGAACAGACGCTCAGGGTTCCTCTCTGCTGACAGTCGAGTTTGTCTCAAGTCCTTCACACCCAAGATTTATGATTTCCAAATGAAGCAGGTGAGTTCCTTCCACCAAGTAGGCCAGCTTTGTTCACATTGGAGGGCCCCGGCCACCACTCTCTTTGAAGACAGCAACCCAGGCTGTGGCCTGAATTTCTCCCACATGGACTTCAACTCCGTCCCTCAATCACAGGCACGCGGCCGAGTCCGCCTCTGCTCACCTCCCACACTTGGGCCTATTACATAAGGCTCCCCTGTTCACCTCCCAGAGATTTACAAGTGAGTGAGTTCCCAGAAGAGAAGGTGGAGGAAAGATCAGCTGTGGATGGGGTAGCAGAAGGAAGCAAAGGAAGCCAGCTGCTGGGAGGGAGTGGTGAGGACTCTGATGACCGGAAGGCTCAGCAAATCCACAGGCGTACGTAATGCAGGAAATTCACCACTGTGTCAGCTTTCCCTTCACTACACAATTAATCCCCTTTACCAAGCTGCTCCCCCTACTATGATGTTATGATGAAACATCCCTTCAGTAAAATATAAAAACTATAAATAAATAAATGGAGGTAGGGAGTCTATCAGTTGTCAGGACGAGATGTCTCAGGTCTCAAGGAGTTCAGAGGGACATGAAATGGGTCTCAAAGGTTAGGAATAGCTTGCCGGGCAGAGACTGAGGCAGTAGGGCATCCTGGAAAGAGGCAAGCTCGTAAATGAAGGTGTGGGAAGGGGGCCCCACCTGAGGCCTGTTCTGACTGAGCAACCTGATACGGAGGAAGAGGGGACTGGGAGGGCATGGGTGCCTGATCTTAGGAGCGGAGTTGCTTCAGGGTGGTGAGGGGAGGGTAGCCAAGGTTTCCACCCAAGTTTGCGAAGAGTGAACTTCAGGAAGAATGCGTGAGCTGAGCAACATGTTCAAGGTGGGATATGTGAATCCTTCCTCTCTCCCTGGAATTCCCTCACAAAGCTCAGCCCAGGGCTGCAGGAGGGAAGATCTGCTCCTGAGGGCCAGACCATAGGCCCAGCTGGGTATAGACAGCAGAGCCCAATGTGAAGGGACACACATCCGCAGCCCCATGATGTTCAAGACTTGTGAAGTTCATAGCATAGTGAAGGAACTTAAAATACTGAAAGAAATGTTAAATGGAGATCCTTTAAAGTCTTCCTCTGCAAGGCTTGGTCTCACTGGATGAATCCTGAATACTCTACTCCTTTGGGTCCAGGAACTGTCCTCTTTATTCATCTGCAAAGGTGGACCCATTCTTAAAAGGGGAACCCAGAACAAGGAGCTGGCTGCGTTTTCTCCAGCTGAATCATGAGTCCATCTGGAGCAGCAAGCACTTTCGGATGGAGTATGAAACTCCAGGTGGCTCCTTTAATGCGTTGTTTTCCGGTGCGCGCGTTTTATTTGGGATGTGAATTAACCATTTAGCTACTACCTTCCTCCTGTTCTTCCCAATGGCTCTGTGATTTATCTGCGTATGAATGGAGTGAGCAGCAGGACTTGCATCTAACACATATGGGCTGCAGGCCTGTGGGACAGAGTCCGCTGGCCCTTCAGAACCACACCTGCTGTAGCGTTTGGAGGCCTCTCCTAGACTCCCCAAGAACAAAGCACAAAGGAAAGCAAATGGGGAGCAAAACTGCTTACTGAAATAAAAAGGAGTGACGGAGAGGGTGGGTGCAGAAAAGCAGGAGGCCCAGCATCAAGTAGAGGAGGTCCTGGCTCCCATTTCTTCAGCCAACAAGCTAACAGACACTCCCTAGAAAGTGTTTCTGTGAAGGAAGGACACCGTGAAAGGTGAGCTTAAAACATGGATGTATCCCTTCCATGTGATGCCACCCTGAACAGAGGGAGAAATAGGGGCAAACTACGGGGTCTTCCCAACACCCCAAGTGTTACTCATACATATGGCCTCCTCACCCTAAAAGACATGCTCCTTGAGCAGACTCCGCCCTGAGTCCCTCTTTCTAATAAATCCCTCAATGTCTTCCCTAAAGCCTTGCTCAAGACAAGACCAAGACTGCAGAAATGCAGGAGTGGAAGGGGCCTAGCTGAGGAATACCCAAAGGGGCTGTTGCTGAGGGGTATTAGAGTTGGTCTGGACGGTCAGAGCAGAAGCACTTTGACCCTCTGGACCTGGTGGGGTGGCAGTAACAGGTGCAGGTGCCACATGACGTAGCACTTAGGAAAGGCAGGATCCCTTATGACCCTTATGACTCCTCAAAGGGTCCCCCACCACAGGTGGGAATAGATATAGTGGAACAACAAGGCTCCACCCCAACTACACACGCACGAAACACGGTAACCCTATGAAGTAGGTCCTGCTGGTCTTCCCAGTTTTACAGATGAGAAATCAGGTTTAAGATGTGACCAATCCAAAACTGCCTTTGGATCCAACTGGTCAGAGTCTATGCTCCTCGATACTATGCTAAGCTGCCTCTTTAAAACACAAATCCCTGAGCGCCATCCTGACTAGAGTTCTTAAAGATGTGAGTTTTGACACAGTCCCTGAGAACTTCTCAGGCTGATACTAGACCTTCCCAAGAGTTTCCCAGTAATCGGATCCTCCAGCTTGGGGTCCCAGCTTGTACTGTAAGAGTCCTGCTACAGTCCACCTCGCTGTCATCAGGGCAGGGCTCCTGACCTTCACCAGGGCACCTCCTTGGTCACTGCAACTTACTCACCGAATGGGAGTGATTGGGACTGATCTGGTCAGTGACAAGGGAGGCAGAGGTGAAGAAGCTTTTCAAACTAGAAAGATGCATTCTCAGCTTATCAACTCCCCAAGCAGTGCCCACAGAAAGAGGGTCTGAAAAACCAATGTCAAACACTGCTGGGACATACAAGACTCGCCTTTCTGAAAGCAGGAATATCAGAAGCTTTAAAAACATTTATATCTTTTGATCCTGAAATGCTTCTTCTTAGAATTTGTCCTAAAAAAATAAAAGATTTATATAAAAACGTGCCTGTTGTAGTTACTTAGAATTATAAAAAAGTGAAAATGACAAATACCAGACTCTGTATGCAATCTATCTGATAGGGCCTATTATTTATGATCATTAAAAATCTTATTTCAAAGACCATTTAGTAACATGAAAAATGTCTCCAGGCATTAAATTTGATATAAAAAATTTCACAACTAAAATCATCTGAATTTTCTTAGAAAATATCTGTATATCAAGGACTGGCAAGAAATATTATGAAATATTAAAAGGCTGTCATCTTCCGATGGTGGGTTTGTGGGTGATATTTACTTGCTCATTTGCTGCCTTTATCAAAATTTCTATGGGAAACATGGATTGTGCGTGAAAGTTGGCATTTTAAAGCTATTGTAACAGTACCCCACCCCCCCTTCTGAGGTTTTACATTCTAGTTTCAGTGACCTGACGTCAAACTCTGACTATAAATATTATATACACAAGACATTTTGGGAAAGAGAGCACGAGACAATACATTCACATAACTCTTATTGTTCTAAAGTTCATTGTTTTAATTCCTCTATTTTATCATTAATGATTGCTGTGAATCCTTTTCTGTGCCTGAGTTTCAATTTAAGCATCATCATAAGTTTTATGTATAGGAAGAAACATAGTGTATATAGGGCTTGGTACTATTTGACATTTTAGGTATCTACCGGGGGGGGGGGTCTCAGAACAGAGCCCCCAAGGATAAGGGGGGACTATAATAGTTTTTTGAGGGGAAATAATAAGTATGGATGTTTAGACAGATTTTCCTCCATTCCTATCACTCCTCCCACTCCCCCCACACAAACCCACTCATTGGACTGGCATCATCAGAAGGACTCAGAAGCCACCCCTGCATCTTCTCCTACCCCCTTATTACCTGGCATCAGAAGGAAAACAGCAGCTGGGCTGGACTTCTTTTGCTTCCCTTTTGCATCCATAAGAGTCTGCTTTGCAAGGCTCTAACTTGGAATTGAAGCCTGGTACAATCCTTAAGAGAAAGAAATCACCACTCAAATGTTTGCAGATCAACGACCTTCCTCCTGGATGTTTGTCCTCATTCAAGTGCCAGTGACATCATGAAGCCCCCTGGAGGCTAACTCATAGGCAGGTGGGGGTGGGGCTGGGGCTGAGCTACTCTTCCAGGTCTGATGTCAAATCCTATCAACCACATAGCAACCAGCTCTCCCTTCTCCCAGGGAGCCCCAGGAAGATGCATTGGGGTTTTGGGGGCAGGAGGGTGTCCAATGTACCAGACTCTTCCAGAAGAAGCTATTCCTAGATCAAAGTGCAGTAGCTGGAAGCTGCCTTCAGTTAGGATGCAAAATTAAACATCCAAAAACCACGGCTCACTCCAGTTGAATCGGGATGGAAATGCTGAATTAGCCAGATAAGGGGAGTCTGACCCGGAGAATTTTTCCAGCAGATGCAGATATTAGCCATTTCTGCAATTATTGTGGAAACCCGGTGACCCAATGTCCTTGACCTTCTTTTCGTTTTAGAGAAAGATGAAGGTCTTAACCTTAAAATGTGAGGACAACAGACCTAAAGAGGAAAGTCGTTTTTAAAACGGCACAGTAAACACTCGTGCCTCACAGATAACGTGAACGTTGCTGCTCCAAAAGCAAATCAGGAGGGGCTGCACCGACTGTAGAGAAGGGTCTGGATCCCAGGTGCTTTCTTTCTTTTTGCGGTAGGCCTCAGGGCCCAATTTCTCCCGCTTCCAAAATGGGTGGTGTTGGTTTTAAAGAGGTGACCTTCTCTAGCCGCAAGGTGGCCTCTCAGGGCTCCCATGACTTGTGGGATGTTCCCAGTCTTCCCTCATACTAGGAAAGGGTAGGCTAAGGTGAGGTATTTCCTTAAAAACTCCCCCAACTTCCTGTCTCGCCTAGCCAGGGCCCAAGCTGACCCTCTCCCATATATCCACCCAGCCCAGGCAAACAGGGACCGCAAAGGGTGAAGGAGCAGCCGCCGGCCATGGCGTGGGGCACACGAAGGGCGGGACAAGGCCCGTGGGTCATGGGCCGTGGCTCCCCACCCCCAGCCCTGAGCCCTGATCGCCGGCCTGCTCATCTGCTCCGCAGGGGCGCTCCGACCATGGTAACGCCACTGGCCAAGCACCCTGCGCCACCCAGAAACCCGCAGACCCGGCCTGGACCCTCCAGGTCCCGCCCTGCCTGTGCACCGCCCCTTTACCTAGCCAGTACAGGACGCCAGAGCGCAGGGAACGCGACGGGTGAAGAAGCCACTGCAGGTCGTGGCGTGGGGCGCACGAAGGGCAGGACCCGGCACGCGGATGGTGGCTCCACCCCAGCCCTCCGCAACACAGGCGACCTAGACCCGGGTGGGGCGCCCTGAGCCCTGCCGGTCAGCCTGCTCGCCTGCTCCACAGCTGTGCTCTGGCCATGTTAACTTAACCCCGCTGGCCGAGCACCCCGCGCCACCCAGATCTGTGCGGACCAGGCCAGGCCACCGCACCCGCCCCGCCCGCACGTTGCCCCTTTCACCCTGGCAATACATGATGCCAGACTGCAGGGACCGGGATGGGTAAGAAGCCGCTGCAGATTGTAGTGTGGGGCACAGGAAGGGCAGGACCTGGCACGGGTAGTGGCTCCACCCCAGCCCTCCGCAACACAGGCGACCTAGACCTGGGTCGGGCGCACTGAGCCCTGAGGTCAGCTTGCTCACGTGCTCCACAGAGGTGCTCCTGCAGTGGAAACAGCTGGCCAAGGGTAAGGCCCGACCCAGCGCTGGACTGACCTAGGCACGCCCCACAGGCGTGGTCCCCCTTTGACCTGGCAATGCCTGACAGGAGAGCGCAGGGATGGCGAAGGGTGAAGGCGCCACCGCCGGTCACAGAGTGGAAATCATGACCCAACACCAGGGTCCCTGCCCACTGAGACCTTTTGGGTGAAGACCCATAGCCTTGGCATCAGAACATCAAGAAGAACTGACTTTTTTGGTAAGACCGACTCAATCTCTTAGGCTCTCCCTTCATCTAAGAACCAAAGGGGTGTCGTCCCAAATAAACAAGAATTCCCTTGTCGTGCTGGGCAAGCCGCAGACCCTCACACATGAAAGCAGTAGCTCTGCTGCCATCCTCTAGAGAAGATGAAGCATTCTTCCTTATTCCCAAACATACAGGCGTTCACGAATAAATAATCCAGTTCTGCTCGACTCCCAGACAGGTCAGCAAACTCCTTCCGTGAAGGGTTAAACAGCAAACAGGCCTGGGGAGTCACGCTCACCAAGCCCACTCTTCCAAGGTGGCACCAAAGCACTGAATGCCCCTGTGGACACGGAGGGGTGGGCTGTGCTCCATCAAAGTGTGTTTACAAAGTCAAGGGCGGGACTGGGCTTCACCACTAACCCCTGCCCTGGAACAGCTACTTAAAGCAGAAAAAGGAAAGGACAGCTCTGCATCACCCCGCCCAGCCCCTGCGTCTCCCACGTCTTGCTCTCCAAGAAGAAAAGAAAGTCACACTACACACTCAGGGTGACACGCCGCTCTTCTGCTGCCCCGTCCTCATGTATGAAGAAGGTTGCCTCGAATTCAAAAGAAGGAAATGGACTCGGGGCACGAGTCGAAAAACTGCTTCATTCTTTCAACTTGCCATCCTATCTCCCGTTGCCAATCAACCTCACAGACCCAAGGTGGAGGTGTTTGGGCATTTTTTTAAAAAAAAAAAAACATACTAATTTTTAAGAACATTTTTCGGTTCACAGGAAAACGAAGCCCAAGTCCAGGCTTTCCCACAAATGCCCCTATCCACACAGTGCCCTCCTCCCTACCACCCAGGTCTCAGCAGAGACCTTACCAGTGTTCTTACCAGTGACAAGCCTGCCTTGACACATCATTGGTACTGCTCATTCCATGGTTCTGGACAAATGTCTGATGACACAGATCCGCCAGCATAGTGTCATAAAGAGTGGTTCCGCTGTCCTTAAAAAAAACATCTCCGTGTGGGAGTGTTTTCATTCCAAAGCGTTTTAATTCCGAAGACTACTATAAGATATCCCCCTGATACATCTCCTGCAAATATTCAACTTAGTGTAAGAGAGATTGGTAATTTTATAATTACCAGAAATAGACTCTACATCCTTCAGATCTAAACAGTTTGCGTTCCACTTCCTCCTTAAAGTTTCAAGTGCATTAAGAATTCAAACCAAGCAAACTAGACCTACAACCATTTCAGTAAGACTTAACCACCTTTCTTTCTTCTGCCAAAGTCTGAAAATAATCGGTTTCCTCTGCCAAACCATCCTTCCTGTCTTCAAAAACGCATCTCAAAACTCCACCTTCTTCAGCTTTTCACTGAGAAAAAGGTTAACTCCTCCAAAGAGCATTTTCTGATTGCTTTTCTCCTACACCCTCATTTCTTTTACTCCAATTTCTCCTTGAGAATTCTATACTGCATATGCCACATTAATGTGCAATTACATATTTGTTGCTTTCTATTTCCCCATAGACCTTTTTCAAGTGTTTAGTGATGCACTGTACTGAAAACTCTGAGAGGGTGAGTATGAGTTTTTATTTCAAAGCATGTTCTACCAGCATGTCCACTGTTCACGGCATTAAAATGGAAGACTAATACACACCCCTAACCCTGATCCCTTAAAAGTGGTTCTTCAATTGCCTTTTATCAGTATCTGCAAGCTGAAAAAGTCGACAAAAATCTAAAATAGAACACTTTTTCTATACTTTTTCACCTACTGCATGAGGAAAATTATAAAATGTGCTTCTATATTTTACTTAGAATTTTAGTGTTTTCACGTTAATTTTCTCAGAAGTAGTTTCTAAGTCTTTATCTGTAAAATTTCAACCGATATGCGGAGGACTCCCATTTAAATACTGTCACTCCATTTTAGGCAAGACATCTCCACTTTCAACTACCTATCACTACGTAAATCATGGAAGAAACCACCTTTGAAGTAACAACTACTCTTTCCCTCTCTGAGGAGCTTGGAACTACTCATTTTTGAGAACAAATTCAACACGGAGTAATGTACATACATACACAACTCTGCAATGGATTTCCAGCAGTGAAAGACTTGGGGAATCCTTTAAATTGTGACCTCATGAGTACCCCCAGATCTTATGTGCTATGTCTAACAAGCCTTTTTTCTCAGCTGAATGGAGAGCATTTCCAAGATATATGACTAATCAGGAAAGCTCTCGTCATCAGCATTGACGAGCGCAAGCATGAGAGTTAAAGGCAAAGGCACCACAGCTTGAGCTGTGGGAGCCTGGCAACTAGCAGCCGCTGCGGCCTCCACCCCACATCATAAAAGGGGGTGAGGTCTCACAGTGAGCACTGGTCTTGCAGAACGGGGACAACTCCGGTATCGACTTCACGTGGTCTGAAGGATTAAATGAGCAAACGTGCGAAAAGCACTTTGAGTGTCTACGACACAGATGTACAGCTAGGTTGACACTTGTTAACATCATAAAAATGATATACGCACACGCTCCACCTTGTCACTAACCCTCAAACGAAACGACGGAAAGCCCTGGGATTAAAAAATTAATAATAAAATGAAAAGCTGAGACCATCCACAAAGGCCATGTTCAAGACATCAATAAGGTGCTCAAAGTGAATTCACTTAAGCTCTGGACAACTTCCTCACCTCGAAAATGAGGAAGATGAACCAACAAACCTCCAAAGGGCATCTGTCGTGGCTATAATAAAAATCTGTGTAATTCTCTGGGATGGACATCTGAGAAACTAGCAGTGTTAAGAGAGAACGCACGGCCCAGCCCGATACTGTGCGGCCAGCTTCAGTCCCTCCGTACCAGTTCAGTGGACTTGTATTTATTTTTAAGTATCAAACACTGCCGCAATCAAATGCCCAATGTAGTCTACTAATCTGTTTGTATCAGGGCTCTGTGCTAAGCAGTAGGTGCTGATCCCTTCCTTCATTGGCCCATCTGAGAAGTAAGAAGCACACAAAAAATGTCAAATGCAAAATAACCAGTATGTTCAGGTAAAACCATACTCGAGCCATACAGGTGCACAGAAGTATTGTGCACACAAAAATCAAGCAGCTGAATCAGCAACTGAAGAGACGCAGCGCTTAGACCACTACGCTCCACCTCACATGGATCAGCTGCTTTCCAGTCCACTACGACGAGCTATTCTGTGATCGATCCGCAGTGTTCGATAATTTTTCACGGTAACGCAGTCTTAGAATATTTTCTAGAACAAAATTTATCATAGAAAATTCCTAAAACCTTTTGAAACTTTTTAAAGTTGTCAAAATAAATGCAACGCTGCCTCAAATATAAGCCTTAATTCTAACAGTGAAAAAGACCATCCTTCTCCAAGAATTATCTGGGTACTGAGAAGAAACGATACTATTTCACCGTAAGTTTTTGCGTTATCCTGAATAAGCTAACAGCATTGCAAAAATCAAATGCTTTATAAGAATACCTTGGCATCCTCTATATAAGTTGCAAACGTATACTGTTAAAATGTTTTAAAAGAAGTAAATACGTAAACGAAAAGTACGGCACTCGGTAGGTTCGTAAAAATTTTTTCTTCGGACAACACAAAAGTCAACTCTGCCCCAGACTAGTCTAAATCACATTATTCTAGGTGCAGAGCTTAAAGCTGACGGCGACAGGAGAAATAGGGGTGAAAAAGAGGAGTAAAAATAATGCACCACGGTAAGCCAGTTGACAAAGACTATCCAACCACTCGCTTCAGACGCCTTGATCTAAATATGGTTCCTGTCAGAGGTAGTACATCGCAGACTTCGACATCCGCATTTAATGGTTGACAAGGCATTGCAATGTTGTCAAATCAATTCATTCGCTCAAGGAATATCTCTCAGGCATCTCTGAGAGACAGGAATTGTGCAGGGTCAGTGGAGATGGGCACAAGAAATGGAAGCAGCGCCCCAGGAGTTGGCCGTCAAGAAGAGTGTTCTAATAGGTGACCATTTCTGGCACCACAGACAGGCAATTGCAAGATTTGTTGTAATGTCAATGAACGCACTGCCTTATCTCGTAGGTTCCTGGGAGGAATCTGTCTAGTTTGAGGCATCTTCTTTGATTCAGGGATCCCTTTTTCTTCTTAGAAAGTGTAGGAAAAGTGGGTTACCAAAGGGTAGCTGCATAAACTCAATGTCCATCCATTAATCCATGTGCTGAAAAGGAAAAGAACAAAACAAAACACATTTTATTACCTTCAGAGAAAAAAGACTTCAAAAGTTAAGGTTCAGTAAAACACTAACATTAAACTCAACAAAAGGCAACTGAGCTGGGTATCACTGTAAAACATCGCTATTAGCAATTAAACATAGGTCATTTGGCGAATGGCTCGGCTTTCTCATCACGAAAACAGAAAAAGACAAAATCACTGAACCTGTATCAGAGAAGAATGATAACAATCACTGAATTGTGTTTGAAGAGGTCACAACCAGGTACAATTAACGTATGATACTGGGCTCACCTGGTGGAGCGGTGGTTAGGCTAACTGCCTCCAAGGAGCAAGCTACTGGGACCTCTGGGTCCCAGTCCTGGTCCTGGGAGTGGGGGTGGAGGTGGGGGAGACAACCAGTGTGAACAACTCAATAAAAATAAACATGCTTTTTCCTCTTCTCTCACCCTGCCTGCCTGCCTGCCTGCCTGCCTGCCTACCTGTCTTCATTCCTGCCTGACTCTTTCCTTGAAAAAAATAAAGTCTGGCATTGGGACAGGAGGCACGCCTCAGTCATCTTCTTTTACTATGTTGATTCAGTTCACATGTGTGGTCACTACTACTGTGTCTGCTTCCTAATCATTCCAGTTCTGCCTTCTCAGTTCATGGCAGGATTGCACTTTCTGCCTCCCTGAGTCTGACTAGAATGCACGACCAGTTCAGGTAATGACCTGTACGTGGCAGACACAAGCCCTGCTCCTAGAGTGAAGCATTGAGCTATCAAAGCAAAATGCTGCGGAACTCTCTTTCCCCTCTGTCACGGGAGAGGCACCCTTCTAGACGGTGAGTCTAACCAGATCAACCTAGCTCCTGCGAACTCAACATGATCATGAGAGCATAATAAGGGGACCCTTGCTGTTTTCAGTGACTGAGCTTTAATAGGAGTTATCTATTACTGCAACATAACCTAGTCTGTCCTGACACATAAATGCTAAAAACAGGCATCTGTAATACGGTATGTCAGAATGGTAACAATCCAAAACCTAATCATCTCTTCTCCCTAAACCAGGCATCTCAGTCTCTTCTTTCACAAGACTAGCAGGGATCCTTGCGCTAAAATTTTAGTTTTAGCTTTCTGCAATAAAGCCGTTAAACAAAGTCCATTATGGTAATACTAAAGGCAAAATTATGTGTAATCACTAAGCAAAGGCACACGAATCGAACAGGCATGCTTTCTTTAAAACATAGTATACCTAGTACTGTTGAAAGAAGAATGCTGACTGATTACCCACTGTGTGCCTATGTGCTTTCTACACGACTGAGTTTAATCCTGGTAAGACTAACTGCTAAGGGAGCTATCAGGTATCCACTTTATAAAGAAGAAAAGACCTGCAGGTATTCGTCAACTAAGAAACGCAGCACCAGTGACTCGGTTATTCTCAGTCCTAGTTTCCTCAGTTTCACTCAGGAGACTGTATAACACCACAAGTCAGGACTATACATTCCGATGCCAAAGCGGATTGGGTTCAAAGTCAGGCTTTATCCCTTACTGTGTGGCCTTGGGCAGGTGCTTTCATGCGCGCGCGTGCACCCAGGTGTAGACTGGGAAAGACGGTGCCCCAGTGGTCATCTCATTCTTCAAGTCACTTAACCTCTCTGAAGAGTAAATGTCCCAAATGTAAGTAGAGGCTTCAACCAAGCAATGCAGATGCTTTGCCCGCTACCTGAAACACAGAAAATATTCAAATATTAATTCTCCTTAAGAAAACCTATGTGGAGGAGACTTCATCCAACAGCCTAAAATGAGATTTTTCCAAAGGTATCATTATCGCAATGAGAATGGAAAGAAAGTTACAAGTCACTTCCGTATGTCATCCCAGCTATCGCTGAATGTTGGCGCTGCACAAAAATATTTGCAATTCTTTTAACTGCGTGGGGGAAAATATGAAGTATGATAGTGCAATATTATGTGCCGTCTGCGAACCCGCCCGGGGCGGTGGAGGGGTGTCCCGCAAGGCTCCAGGCCGCCTCCCCAGCCTAGCGCCCTAGGCCAGCTGTCTCCCAGGTCCCACCTGAGCCTCTGCAGGTCCCCGAGACCGCTGGGCGGCACGCGGCGCAGACGGGGCAGAGTCCGGCATGGGCGATGTCACGAGTTTTACCTCGAGGCGGTGACGGGCTGGCGCTGGGGGCGGCGGCGGCGGCGGGGCGGCGGGTAGCGGCAGAGAGCCAAGTTGCCGCAGGCTTCCTCGCGGGGGCCTCGGGGCGCCCGGGATCCCTGGGGTTGGTGGACTGGAGACCAGCAGGCGACAGGGAAGGGGCGTCCCCGCGTGCGGGCCTGTGCGGCTGAGGGGAGGGGCCAAGGGGCCGCTTCTCACGCTCCAGCCGGTTGTGGGCCGGCCTGTAACGTCACGGGATCACCGCCCACAGGCCCGGTGGGTTTCTTGCACCCCGCCCGCCGCTGCCAGGGAGCAGCCGCTGCTGCCAGGAAACCACTACCAGGAAGCCACCGAGGTGGGTAAGCCGCTGCAGCCCCCGGGCCTGACCGTCCCGTCCTAGAAGTAAAGCCCGCGCGGCCCCACCTCCCCTGCCCCCAGCTGTCTTGGCCCTGTCCCTGCCGTGCGCCACCCGCCGGCGCCGCCATCCGCCGGCCTCGGGGAGGCGCGGGCCGCAAGTGGGGAGCGGGCCAGCCTCCAGTGCGGGGCGGGGCAAGCGGCTGGGCGCGCAGCTGGACCCCGCTTCTCCGCCAGGCCTGCTTGGGGCGACGCGGCGGGGTCGCGGGCGGAGTCCTTCCGGGACGCGGGCGGGAGTTGGGAGCGGCGGGGTCGCGGGCGGCCAGGCGGTCCCAGTGCCGCAGCCGCGCTGCGGAGCAGGGATGCAGGTCGCAGGGGCGCGCCTCCCTCTGGAAGGCCGCGGGCCGAGCTGCGGGCTCCGGGCTTGGCGCGGTCGCAGCGCTCCAAGTACACAGGCTGCCATGCTGGGCCGGGAGTGTCTGGGATGCGGGGCGCCGGCGGCAGGGCGCGGGCAACGGGGATGCTGCTGCAGAGGGCGGGGCGTGGGCAGCTACAGGTGCGGCGGCGTCCCTGCTCGCCCCTCCTCCCCTGCTCCGCGTCCCCTTGGCGTCCCCGCCACCCCTTCCCCTCCTCCAGGCCGGGAATGGCTTTGTTCCGTGCAGCGCTGCAGTGGGGTTTTCCAGGCTCTGCCCTCCACCTTCATTCTTGGTTTTCTCCGTGAGATGGCCTTTATGCTTCTGATCGCGTCGTGTTTGTGCTGCGTCGAGTTTGTGCTGCGTCGAGTATTTCTTTCCTCCCTGCACAGGGCCGACTCGTCACGCGTCCTGCCGCTGCGGTGCTGCGGCCCTGCAGATGCCCGCCTCCCACTCCCGGGGCTCTAACGCGCTGTGGGCAGGGGGGACGCGGGTGGGCAGCGAGCAGGGCTGCAGACAGCTGCTGCCGGTGACCGATTCGCTTAGTTTACATCTGTGCTCCTGATCCTGTGGGGGGGGTCACAGCCGCTTGTGCTGGTGTTTGTCCAGCTTCACGCTTTGTACGGCTTCAACCTGTGATGACCACTTTAAAGCTTTCAGTGGATCAAGGGACACAGTGAATCATTGGAACGATTCATTGGACTCCGAGGTCTCTCCATTGTCCTGAATCTGATGGTGGATGTATTTGCTGCAGTGAGTTCAGGAACTAGGTCTTTGATACATCATTTGGCTCAGTGCTCTATGAAGCACATAATATTGCACTATCATACTTCATATTTTCCCCCACGCAGTTAAAAGAATTGCAAATATTTTTGTGCAGCGCCAACATTCAGCGATAGCTGGGATGGCATACGGAAGTGACTTGTAACTTTCTTTCCATTCTCATTGCGATAATGATACCTTTGGAAAAATCTCATTTTAGGCTGTTGGATGAAGTCTCCTCCACATAGGTTTTCTTAAGGAGAATTAATATTTGAATATTTTCTGTGTTTCAGGTAGCGGGCAAAGCATCTGCATTGCTTGGTTGAAGCCTCTACTTACATTTGGGACATTTACTCTTCAGAGAGGTTAAGTGACTTGAAGAATGAGATGACCACTGGGGCACCGTCTTTCCCAGTCTACACCTGGGTGCACGCGCGCGCATGAAAGCACCTGCCCAAGGCCACACAGTAAGGGATAAAGCCTGACTTTGAACCCAATCCGCTTTGGCATCGGAATGTATAGTCCTGACTTGTGGTGTTATACAGTCTCCTGAGTGAAACTGAGGAAACTAGGACTGAGAATAACCGAGTCACTGGTGCTGCGTTTCTTAGTTGACGAATACCTGCAGGTCTTTTCTTCTTTATAAAGTGGATACCTGATAGCTCCCTTAGCAGTTAGTCTTACCAGGATTAAACTCAGTCGTGTAGAAAGCACATAGGCACACAGTGGGTAATCAGTCAGCATTCTTCTTTCAACAGTACTAGGTATACTATGTTTTAAAGAAAGCATGCCTGTTCGATTCGTGTGCCTTTGCTTAGTGATTACACATAATTTTGCCTTTAGTATTACCATAATGGACTTTGTTTAACGGCTTTATTGCAGAAAGCTAAAACTAAAATTTTAGCGCAAGGATCCCTGCTAGTCTTGTGAAAGAAGAGACTGAGATGCCTGGTTTAGGGAGAAGAGATGATTAGGTTTTGGATTGTTACCATTCTGACATACCGTATTACAGATGCCTGTTTTTAGCATTTATGTGTCAGGACAGACTAGGTTATGTTGCAGTAATAGATAACTCCTATTAAAGCTCAGTCACTGAAAACAGCAAGGGTCCCCTTATTATGCTCTCATGATCATGTTGAGTTCGCAGGAGCTAGGTTGATCTGGTTAGACTCACTGTCTAGAAGGGTGCCTCTCCCGTGACAGAGGGGAAAGAGAGTTCCGCAGCATTTTGCTTTGATAGCTCAATGCTTCACTCTAGGAGCAGGGCTTGTGTCTGCCACGTACAGGTCATTACCTGAACTGGTCGTGCATTCTAGTCAGACTCAGGGAGGCGGAAAGTGCAATCCTGCCATGAACTGAGAAGGGAGAACTGGAATGATTAGGAAGCAGACACAGTAGTAGTGACCACACATGTGAACTGAATCAACATAGTAAAAGAAGATGACTGAGGCGTGCCTCCTGTCCCAATGCCAGACTTTATTTTTTTCAAGGAAAGAGTCAGGCAGGAATGAAGACAGGTAGGCAGGCAGGCAGGCAGGCAGGCAGGCAGGGTGAGAGAAGAGGAAATAGCATCTTTATTTTTATTGAGTTGTTCACACTGGTTGTCTCCCCCACCTCCACCCCCACTCCCAGGACCAGGACTGGGACCCAGAGGTCCCAGTAGCTTGCTCCTTGGAGGCAGTTAGCCTAACCACCGCTCCACCAGGTGAGCCCAGTATCATACGTTAATTGTACCTGGTTGTGACCTCTTCAAACACAATTCAGTGATTGTTATCATTCTTCTCTGATACAGGTTCAGTGATTTTGTCTTTTTCTGTTTTCGTGATGAGAAAGCCGAGCCATTCGCCAAATGACCTATGTTTAATTGCTAATAGCGATGTTTTACAGTGATACCCAGCTCAGTTGCCTTTTGTTGAGTTTAATGTTAGTGTTTTACTGAACCTTAACTTTTGAAGTCTTTTTTCTCTGAAGGTAATAAAATGTGTTTTGTTTTGTTCTTTTCCTTTTCAGCACATGGATTAATGGATGGACATTGAGTTTATGCAGCTACCCTTTGGTAACCCACTTTTCCTACACTTTCTAAGAAGAAAAAGGGATCCCTGAATCAAAGAAGATGCCTCAAACTAGACAGATTCCTCCCAGGAACCTACGAGATAAGGCAGTGCGTTCATTGACATTACAACAAATCTTGCAATTGCCTGTCTGTGGTGCCAGAAATGGTCACCTATTAGAACACTCTTCTTGACGGCCAACTCCTGGGGCGCTGCTTCCATTTCTTGTGCCCATCTCCACTGACCCTGCACAATTCCTGTCTCTCAGAGATGCCTGAGAGATATTCCTTGAGCGAATGAATTGATTTGACAACATTGCAATGCCTTGTCAACCATTAAATGCGGATGTCGAAGTCTGCGATGTACTACCTCTGACAGGAACCATATTTAGATCAAGGCGTCTGAAGCGAGTGGTTGGATAGTCTTTGTCAACTGGCTTACCGTGGTGCATTATTTTTAACTCCTCTTTTTCACCCCTATTTCTCCTGTCGCCGTCAGCTTTAAGCTCTGCACCTAGAATAATGTGATTTAGACTAGTCTGGGGCAGAGTTGACTTTTGTGTTGTCCGAAGAAAAAATTTTTACGAACCTACCGAGTGCCGTACTTTTCGTTTACGTATTTACTTCTTTTAAAACATTTTAACAGTATACGTTTGCAACTTATATAGAGGATGCCAAGGTATTCTTATAAAGCATTTGATTTTTGCAATGCTGTTAGCTTATTCAGGATAACGCAAAAACTTACGGTGAAATAGTATCGTTTCTTCTCAGTACCCAGATAATTCTTGGAGAAGGATGGTCTTTTTCACTGTTAGAATTAAGGCTTATATTTGAGGCAGCATTGCATTTATTTTGACAACTTTAAAAAGTTTCAAAAGGTTTTAGGAATTTTCTATGATAAATTTTGTTCTAGAAAATATTCTAAGACTGCGTTACCGTGAAAAATTATCGAACACTGCGGATCGATCACAGAATAGCTCGTCGTAGTGGACTGGAAAGCAGCTGATCCATGTGAGGTGGAGCGTAGTGGTCTAAGCGCTGCGTCTCTTCAGTTGCTGATTCAGCTGCTTGATTTTTGTGTGCACAATTCTTCTGTGCACCTGTATGGCTCGAGTATGGTTTTACCTGAACATACTGGTTATTTTGCATTTGACATTTTTTGTGTGCTTCTTACTTCTCAGATGGGCCAATGAAGGAAGGGATCAGCACCTACTGCTTAGCACAGAGCCCTGATACAAACAGATTAGTAGACTACATTGGGCATTTGATTGCGGCAGTGTTTGATACTTAAAAATAAATACAAGTCCACTGAACTGGTACGGAGGGACTGAAGCTGGCCGCACAGTATCGGGCTGGGCCGTGCGTTCTCTCTTAACACTGCTAGTTTCTCAGATGTCCATCCCAGAGAATTACACAGATTTTTATTATAGCCACGACAGATGCCCTTTGGAGGTTTGTTGGTTCATCTTCCTCATTTTCGAGGTGAGGAAGTTGTCCAGAGCTTAAGTGAATTCACTTTGAGCACCTTATTGATGTCTTGAACATGGCCTTTGTGGATGGTCTCAGCTTTTCATTTTATTATTAATTTTTTAATCCCAGGGCTTTCCGTCGTTTCGTTTGAGGGTTAGTGACAAGGTGGAGCGTGTGCGTATATCATTTTTATGATGTTAACAAGTGTCAACCTAGCTGTACATCTGTGTCGTAGACACTCAAAGTGCTTTTCGCACGTTTGCTCATTTAATCCTTCAGACCACGTGAAGTCGATACCGGAGTTGTCCCCGTTCTGCAAGACCAGTGCTCACTGTGAGACCTCACCCCCTTTTATGATGTGGGGTGGAGGCCGCAGCGGCTGCTAGTTGCCAGGCTCCCACAGCTCAAGCTGTGGTGCCTTTGCCTTTAACTCTCATGCTTGCGCTCGTCAATGCTGATGACGAGAGCTTTCCTGATTAGTCATATATCTTGGAAATGCTCTCCATTCAGCTGAGAAAAAAGGCTTGTTAGACATAGCACATAAGATCTGGGGGTACTCATGAGGTCACAATTTAAAGGATTCCCCAAGTCTTTCACTGCTGGAAATCCATTGCAGAGTTGTGTATGTATGTACATTACTCCGTGTTGAATTTGTTCTCAAAAATGAGTAGTTCCAAGCTCCTCAGAGAGGGAAAGAGTAGTTGTTACTTCAAAGGTGGTTTCTTCCATGATTTACGTAGTGATAGGTAGTTGAAAGTGGAGATGTCTTGCCTAAAATGGAGTGACAGTATTTAAGTGGGAGTCCTCCGCATATCGGTTGAAATTTTACAGATAAAGACTTAGAAACTACTTCTGAGAAAATTAACGTGAAAACACTAAAATTCTAAGTAAAATATAGAAGCACATTTTATAATTTTCCTCATGCAGTAGGTGAAAAAGTATAGAAAAAGTGTTCTATTTTAGATTTTTGTCGACTTTTTCAGCTTGCAGATACTGATAAAAGGCAATTGAAGAACCACTTTTAAGGGATCAGGGTTAGGGGTGTGTATTAGTCTTCCATTTTAATGCCGTGAACAGTGGACATGCTGGTAGAACATGCTTTGAAATAAAAACTCATACTCACCCTCTCAGAGTTTTCAGTACAGTGCATCACTAAACACTTGAAAAAGGTCTATGGGGAAATAGAAAGCAACAAATATGTAATTGCACATTAATGTGGCATATGCAGTATAGAATTCTCAAGGAGAAATTGGAGTAAAAGAAATGAGGGTGTAGGAGAAAAGCAATCAGAAAATGCTCTTTGGAGGAGTTAACCTTTTTCTCAGTGAAAAGCTGAAGAAGGTGGAGTTTTGAGATGCGTTTTTGAAGACAGGAAGGATGGTTTGGCAGAGGAAACCGATTATTTTCAGACTTTGGCAGAAGAAAGAAAGGTGGTTAAGTCTTACTGAAATGGTTGTAGGTCTAGTTTGCTTGGTTTGAATTCTTAATGCACTTGAAACTTTAAGGAGGAAGTGGAACGCAAACTGTTTAGATCTGAAGGATGTAGAGTCTATTTCTGGTAATTATAAAATTACCAATCTCTCTTACACTAAGTTGAATATTTGCAGGAGATGTATCAGGGGGATATCTTATAGTAGTCTTCGGAATTAAAACGCTTTGGAATGAAAACACTCCCACACGGAGATGTTTTTTTTAAGGACAGCGGAACCACTCTTTATGACACTATGCTGGCGGATCTGTGTCATCAGACATTTGTCCAGAACCATGGAATGAGCAGTACCAATGATGTGTCAAGGCAGGCTTGTCACTGGTAAGAACACTGGTAAGGTCTCTACTGAGACCTGGGTGGTAGGGAGGAGGGCACTGTGTGGATAGGGGCATTTGTGGGAAAGCCTGGACTTGTGCTTCGTTTTCCTGTGAACCGAAAAATGTTCTTAAAAATTAGTATGTTTTTTTTTTAAAAAAAATGCCCAAACACCTCCACCTTGGGTCTGTGAGGTTGATTGGCAACGGGAGATAGGATGGCAAGTTGAAAGAATGAAGCAGTTTTTCGACTCGTGCCCCGAGTCCATTTCCTTCTTTTGAATTCGAGGCAACCTTCTTCATACATGAGGACGGGGCAGCAGAAGAGTGGCGTGTCACCCTGAGTGTGTAGTGTGACTTTCTTTTCTTCTTGGAGAGCAAGACGTGGGAGACGCAGGGGCTGGGCGGGGTGATGCAGAGCTGTCCTTTCCTTTTTCTGCTTTAAGTAGCTGTTCCAGGGCAGGGGTTAGTGGTGAAGCCCAGTCCCGCCCTTGACTTTGTAAACACACTTTGATGGAGCACAGCCCACCCCTCCGTGTCCACAGGGGCATTCAGTGCTTTGGTGCCACCTTGGAAGAGTGGGCTTGGTGAGCGTGACTCCCCAGGCCTGTTTGCTGTTTAACCCTTCACGGAAGGAGTTTGCTGACCTGTCTGGGAGTCGAGCAGAACTGGATTATTTATTCGTGAACGCCTGTATGTTTGGGAATAAGGAAGAATGCTTCATCTTCTCTAGAGGATGGCAGCAGAGCTACTGCTTTCATGTGTGAGGGTCTGCGGCTTGCCCAGCACGACAAGGGAATTCTTGTTTATTTGGGACGACACCCCTTTGGTTCTTAGATGAAGGGAGAGCCTAAGAGATTGAGTCGGTCTTACCAAAAAAGTCAGTTCTTCTTGATGTTCTGATGCCAAGGCTATGGGTCTTCACCCAAAAGGTCTCAGTGGGCAGGGACCCTGGTGTTGGGTCATGATTTCCACTCTGTGACCGGCGGTGGCGCCTTCACCCTTCGCCATCCCTGCGCTCTCCTGTCAGGCATTGCCAGGTCAAAGGGGGACCACGCCTGTGGGGCGTGCCTAGGTCAGTCCAGCGCTGGGTCGGGCCTTACCCTTGGCCAGCTGTTTCCACTGCAGGAGCACCTCTGTGGAGCACGTGAGCAAGCTGACCTCAGGGCTCAGTGCGCCCGACCCAGGTCTAGGTCGCCTGTGTTGCGGAGGGCTGGGGTGGAGCCACTACCCGTGCCAGGTCCTGCCCTTCCTGTGCCCCACACTACAATCTGCAGCGGCTTCTTACCCATCCCGGTCCCTGCAGTCTGGCATCATGTATTGCCAGGGTGAAAGGGGCAACGTGCGGGCGGGGCGGGTGCGGTGGCCTGGCCTGGTCCGCACAGATCTGGGTGGCGCGGGGTGCTCGGCCAGCGGGGTTAAGTTAACATGGCCAGAGCACAGCTGTGGAGCAGGCAAGCAGGCTGACCGGCAGGGCTCAGGGCGCCCCACCCGGGTCTAGGTCGCCTGTGTTGCGGAGGGCTGGGGTGGAGCCACCATCCGCGTGCCGGGTCCTGCCCTTCGTGCGCCCCACGCCACGACCTGCAGTGGCTTCTTCACCCGTCGCGTTCCCTGCGCTCTGGCGTCCTGTACTGGCTAGGTAAAGGGGCGGTGCACAGGCAGGGCGGGACCTGGAGGGTCCAGGCCGGGTCTGCGGGTTTCTGGGTGGCGCAGGGTGCTTGGCCAGTGGCGTTACCATGGTCGGAGCGCCCCTGCGGAGCAGATGAGCAGGCCAGCGATCAGGGCTCAGGGCTGGGGGTGGGGAGCCACGGCCCATGACCCACGGGCCTTGTCCCGCCCTTCGTGTGCCCCACGCCATGGCCGGCGGCTGCTCCTTCACCCTTTGCGGTCCCTGTTTGCCTGGGCTGGGTGGATATATGGGAGAGGGTCAGCTTGGGCCCTGGCTAGGCGAGACAGGAAGTTGGGGGAGTTTTTAAGGAAATACCTCACCTTAGCCTACCCTTTCCTAGTATGAGGGAAGACTGGGAACATCCCACAAGTCATGGGAGCCCTGAGAGGCCACCTTGCGGCTAGAGAAGGTCACCTCTTTAAAACCAACACCACCCATTTTGGAAGCGGGAGAAATTGGGCCCTGAGGCCTACCGCAAAAAGAAAGAAAGCACCTGGGATCCAGACCCTTCTCTACAGTCGGTGCAGCCCCTCCTGATTTGCTTTTGGAGCAGCAACGTTCACGTTATCTGTGAGGCACGAGTGTTTACTGTGCCGTTTTAAAAACGACTTTCCTCTTTAGGTCTGTTGTCCTCACATTTTAAGGTTAAGACCTTCATCTTTCTCTAAAACGAAAAGAAGGTCAAGGACATTGGGTCACCGGGTTTCCACAATAATTGCAGAAATGGCTAATATCTGCATCTGCTGGAAAAATTCTCCGGGTCAGACTCCCCTTATCTGGCTAATTCAGCATTTCCATCCCGATTCAACTGGAGTGAGCCGTGGTTTTTGGATGTTTAATTTTGCATCCTAACTGAAGGCAGCTTCCAGCTACTGCACTTTGATCTAGGAATAGCTTCTAATGGAAGAGTCTGGTACATTGGACACCCTCCTGCCCCCAAAACCCCAATGCATCTTCCTGGGGCTCCCTGGGAGAAGGGAGAGCTGGTTGCTATGTGGTTGATAGGATTTGACATCAGACCTGGAAGAGTAGCTCAGCCCCAGCCCCACCCCCACCTGCCTATGAGTTAGCCTCCAGGGGGCTTCATGATGTCACTGGCACTTGAATGAGGACAAACATCCAGGAGGAAGGTCGTTGATCTGCAAACATTTGAGTGGTGATTTCTTTCTCTTAAGGATTGTACCAGGCTTCAATTCCAAGTTAGAGCCTTGCAAAGCAGACTCTTATGGATGCAAAAGGGAAGCAAAAGAAGTCCAGCCCAGCTGCTGTTTTCCTTCTGATGCCAGGTAATAAGGGGGTAGGAGAAGATGCAGGGGTGGCTTCTGAGTCCTTCTGATGATGCCAGTCCAATGAGTGGGTTTGTGTGGGGGGAGTGGGAGGAGTGATAGGAATGGAGGAAAATCTGTCTAAACATCCATACTTATTATTTCCCCTCAAAAAACTATTATAGTCCCCCCTTATCCTTGGGGGCTCTGTTCTGAGACCCCCCCCCCCGGTAGATACCTAAAATGTCAAATAGTACCAAGCCCTATATACACTATGTTTCTTCCTATACATAAAACTTATGATGATGCTTAAATTGAAACTCAGGCACAGAAAAGGATTCACAGCAATCATTAATGATAAAATAGAGGAATTAAAACAATGAACTTTAGAACAATAAGAGTTATGTGAATGTATTGTCTCGTGCTCTCTTTCCCAAAATGTCTTGTGTATATAATATTTATAGTCAGAGTTTGACGTCAGGTCACTGAAACTAGAATGTAAAACCTCAGAAGGGGGGGTGGGGTACTGTTACAATAGCTTTAAAATGCCAACTTTCACGCACAATCCATGTTTCCCATAGAAATTTTGATAAAGGCAGCAAATGAGCAAGTAAATATCACCCACAAACCCACCATCGGAAGATGACAGCCTTTTAATATTTCATAATATTTCTTGCCAGTCCTTGATATACAGATATTTTCTAAGAAAATTCAGATGATTTTAGTTGTGAAATTTTTTATATCAAATTTAATGCCTGGAGACATTTTTCATGTTACTAAATGGTCTTTGAAATAAGATTTTTAATGATCATAAATAATAGGCCCTATCAGATAGATTGCATACAGAGTCTGGTATTTGTCATTTTCACTTTTTTATAATTCTAAGTAACTACAACAGGCACGTTTTTATATAAATCTTTTATTTTTTTAGGACAAATTCTAAGAAGAAGCATTTCAGGATCAAAAGATATAAATGTTTTTAAAGCTTCTGATATTCCTGCTTTCAGAAAGGCGAGTCTTGTATGTCCCAGCAGTGTTTGACATTGGTTTTTCAGACCCTCTTTCTGTGGGCACTGCTTGGGGAGTTGATAAGCTGAGAATGCATCTTTCTAGTTTGAAAAGCTTCTTCACCTCTGCCTCCCTTGTCACTGACCAGATCAGTCCCAATCACTCCCATTCGGTGAGTAAGTTGCAGTGACCAAGGAGGTGCCCTGGTGAAGGTCAGGAGCCCTGCCCTGATGACAGCGAGGTGGACTGTAGCAGGACTCTTACAGTACAAGCTGGGACCCCAAGCTGGAGGATCCGATTACTGGGAAACTCTTGGGAAGGTCTAGTATCAGCCTGAGAAGTTCTCAGGGACTGTGTCAAAACTCACATCTTTAAGAACTCTAGTCAGGATGGCGCTCAGGGATTTGTGTTTTAAAGAGGCAGCTTAGCATAGTATCGAGGAGCATAGACTCTGACCAGTTGGATCCAAAGGCAGTTTTGGATTGGTCACATCTTAAACCTGATTTCTCATCTGTAAAACTGGGAAGACCAGCAGGACCTACTTCATAGGGTTACCGTGTTTCGTGCGTGTGTAGTTGGGGTGGAGCCTTGTTGTTCCACTATATCTATTCCCACCTGTGGTGGGGGACCCTTTGAGGAGTCATAAGGGTCATAAGGGATCCTGCCTTTCCTAAGTGCTACGTCATGTGGCACCTGCACCTGTTACTGCCACCCCACCAGGTCCAGAGGGTCAAAGTGCTTCTGCTCTGACCGTCCAGACCAACTCTAATACCCCTCAGCAACAGCCCCTTTGGGTATTCCTCAGCTAGGCCCCTTCCACTCCTGCATTTCTGCAGTCTTGGTCTTGTCTTGAGCAAGGCTTTAGGGAAGACATTGAGGGATTTATTAGAAAGAGGGACTCAGGGCGGAGTCTGCTCAAGGAGCATGTCTTTTAGGGTGAGGAGGCCATATGTATGAGTAACACTTGGGGTGTTGGGAAGACCCCGTAGTTTGCCCCTATTTCTCCCTCTGTTCAGGGTGGCATCACATGGAAGGGATACATCCATGTTTTAAGCTCACCTTTCACGGTGTCCTTCCTTCACAGAAACACTTTCTAGGGAGTGTCTGTTAGCTTGTTGGCTGAAGAAATGGGAGCCAGGACCTCCTCTACTTGATGCTGGGCCTCCTGCTTTTCTGCACCCACCCTCTCCGTCACTCCTTTTTATTTCAGTAAGCAGTTTTGCTCCCCATTTGCTTTCCTTTGTGCTTTGTTCTTGGGGAGTCTAGGAGAGGCCTCCAAACGCTACAGCAGGTGTGGTTCTGAAGGGCCAGCGGACTCTGTCCCACAGGCCTGCAGCCCATATGTGTTAGATGCAAGTCCTGCTGCTCACTCCATTCATACGCAGATAAATCACAGAGCCATTGGGAAGAACAGGAGGAAGGTAGTAGCTAAATGGTTAATTCACATCCCAAATAAAACGCGCGCACCGGAAAACAACGCATTAAAGGAGCCACCTGGAGTTTCATACTCCATCCGAAAGTGCTTGCTGCTCCAGATGGACTCATGATTCAGCTGGAGAAAACGCAGCCAGCTCCTTGTTCTGGGTTCCCCTTTTAAGAATGGGTCCACCTTTGCAGATGAATAAAGAGGACAGTTCCTGGACCCAAAGGAGTAGAGTATTCAGGATTCATCCAGTGAGACCAAGCCTTGCAGAGGAAGACTTTAAAGGATCTCCATTTAACATTTCTTTCAGTATTTTAAGTTCCTTCACTATGCTATGAACTTCACAAGTCTTGAACATCATGGGGCTGCGGATGTGTGTCCCTTCACATTGGGCTCTGCTGTCTATACCCAGCTGGGCCTATGGTCTGGCCCTCAGGAGCAGATCTTCCCTCCTGCAGCCCTGGGCTGAGCTTTGTGAGGGAATTCCAGGGAGAGAGGAAGGATTCACATATCCCACCTTGAACATGTTGCTCAGCTCACGCATTCTTCCTGAAGTTCACTCTTCGCAAACTTGGGTGGAAACCTTGGCTACCCTCCCCTCACCACCCTGAAGCAACTCCGCTCCTAAGATCAGGCACCCATGCCCTCCCAGTCCCCTCTTCCTCCGTATCAGGTTGCTCAGTCAGAACAGGCCTCAGGTGGGGCCCCCTTCCCACACCTTCATTTACGAGCTTGCCTCTTTCCAGGATGCCCTACTGCCTCAGTCTCTGCCCGGCAAGCTATTCCTAACCTTTGAGACCCATTTCATGTCCCTCTGAACTCCTTGAGACCTGAGACATCTCGTCCTGACAACTGATAGACTCCCTACCTCCATTTATTTATTTATAGTTTTTATATTTTACTGAAGGGATGTTTCATCATAACATCATAGTAGGGGGAGCAGCTTGGTAAAGGGGATTAATTGTGTAGTGAAGGGAAAGCTGACACAGTGGTGAATTTCCTGCATTACGTACGCCTGTGGATTTGCTGAGCCTTCCGGTCATCAGAGTCCTCACCACTCCCTCCCAGCAGCTGGCTTCCTTTGCTTCCTTCTGCTACCCCATCCACAGCTGATCTTTCCTCCACCTTCTCTTCTGGGAACTCACTCACTTGTAAATCTCTGGGAGGTGAACAGGGGAGCCTTATGTAATAGGCCCAAGTGTGGGAGGTGAGCAGAGGCGGACTCGGCCGCGTGCCTGTGATTGAGGGACGGAGTTGAAGTCCATGTGGGAGAAATTCAGGCCACAGCCTGGGTTGCTGTCTTCAAAGAGAGTGGTGGCCGGGGCCCTCCAATGTGAACAAAGCTGGCCTACTTGGTGGAAGGAACTCACCTGCTTCATTTGGAAATCATAAATCTTGGGTGTGAAGGACTTGAGACAAACTCGACTGTCAGCAGAGAGGAACCCTGAGCGTCTGTTCATAGTGGCCTGAACCTCAGTACCCAAGACCCTGTGAGGCTAGAGTTGGTGAGAGCTCCGTTGTCTCTGTCTAGGATGTGTGTAAGATCAGTCACATCCACCAGAGTTTCTCCAAACCTCTTCTCAAGCCCTTCTGCACAGCGCTGCTGTGTAGGCAGGCCACTCAGGACAGCACGGTGGTCTTGCCCGTGTAGTCCCTTCAGCTTTGGTCTGCCCTGTGGGTCCTCCCCTCAGCTGTACTTTCCTGTGACATCTGTGCGTGTGCCTGTTATTGGGACACACACACATATGCTAACCCCATGTGGTTTCTCTGTTCCTGAGGCTTTGGCCACCACTTCTAAACTCCTGACACTTGTGTCCCTCGCAGGTCCCCTATACCTGGCACTCAGTCATGCAGTGCTTCCTTGACTGTGCCCCACCTCCCCCCTTTCACCCATTCACCGTAACCCATCTAGGATCCAGTTCATATTCTTTCCCCGACCACCCTCTGCCTCCCTGTTTGACCTCATGTCTGGCCCTCACCCTGGACTCTGTCCTTTGTTTTAGCCCCATATCCAGCCCCGTCCTGCCGTCCCTTCGGGTTCTGTCCCGTTACATCCATCGTGCTGCCACCTCAATCAGACCCAGTTCATTTCCCATGTGTCTTCAGGGCAGGTCACCTTCCCTTTTTGCTTCGTTTTTTGACCAGTGCCCAGACTGGAATTTCCGAACACAGATGACATCTTGTCTGTCAGCTCTGTACTTTGGGGACAAGTGCCTGTCCTTAACCCAGCCCAGGAGACCCTTCACACCTCCACAGCCCTGGCCCACTCCAGCAGTGCCAGGTCCTCACACCCCTTCCCCTTCCTCTCACCTAGACAGATCTCTCTCCATCAGGTGATGTTATCTTCGCTAGAAAACATTTCTGATCTCTGAGATTTTTGTCCCTTCTTTGTGCTTCTCTATCTCTTCTGGACACTGGGATTACGTAACTGTAACATTGGATATATACATAAGTAGGTAGGTAGGTAGACAGACTAGATAAGGACAAAATGGTTCTTACTCATCGTCATATCCACAGGACCTAGCACATTGGCGACACACAGTAGGTGCTCAGTGGATGTTTGTTGACAGAATAAAGGAGCATACTGACAATTTGTAATTACCCTAACTTTTCTAGCTGGGTATTTTGCTGTCTTTCACCTGGCACTTCCTCAAGGCAGCTGCACCCTCAGTGTCAGCTCCTGGGGACTCCTACCGTACAGCTCTCATTTCACACTCTAGACCGGGGTCATCTCTGAGTGTCCAGGTCTTTGGGCCACTGTTAGCCTCCCCCTCAGCCCTCCACCACCCTTGCCTTGCAGGAAATTGGGATGATGACCCTGTGCTCCCTTTTCCAGGTGCTTTCCAAGGCAGGGTCATGTTCACATTCATGGCCTCTGACAGCAAGGGCGACGTGTGTGATGAATGAATGTCTTTGATGTCCGCCGAGAGCCTCACAAGCACGCTGCTGCCAGGAAGACAGGCAGGGCCCCGAGGATGGAGAGACCGATGCCCAGTGCGTAGGTCGCTGGCAGCAGTCAGGCCTGGAAACAGCCTCTGGGGTTCCCTACATAGTGGGAACCAGCCATTCCATGATGGGGAGTCCAGGGAGAACAAAGGGTGAATTTGCCCAAGGGGTGTTGAGTCCCCACGGAGACCTCAACTCTGTGAGGGCTTTATCACAGTCTCAGCTCTCTAGTGAACCCAGTGATGCTGTCCACCCCAGCCCCCACCCCGTACCTGCCTTCTAGTGCAGGTCACTGTTCTTGCAGAAAGGGGAGGGTGCGTTTGCTTGCTGGAGGAGGACAGGGGTGAGGGAGGCTCTGAGGCTGGAGTGTGGTCAGAGGAAAGCTGCCGGAGGGACATTTTGGGTGCGTTACCAGACGTGGTGTTGAAAGATGAGTTTACCTAGTTCGGGTTTCCCCCTGGAGCTGGGGATGTGTCTTAATCCATTCAGGCTGACCTAACAAAAGTAGCAAAGACTGGGTGGCTTATGAACAGCACAGCTTCACTTCTCACCGTTTTGGAGGCTGGCAGGTACAAGATGAAGGAGCTGGCGTCTGAGGAGAGTCCCCTTCCTGGTTCCTCGACAGTTGTCTTCTCTCTGTGTCCCCACAGGGTGAGAGGGTTGAGAGAACCTCTGGGTCGCTCACTAATCCCACTCCTGAGAGAGTTCCACTCTCATGACCCAATCATGTCCCAAAGGCCCCACCTTCTAACACAAAGACCCTGTTCTTTATGACGGTAAACTGGTCTTTCATGAATGAGGTGACTAGCAGGAGCTAATCACTAGTGTCATTTTCCAGAAGAAAAATATATTTTTTCAAAGATACTGAAATAACATGCCATTTAATATTTATAGTGACTTGAGTCATTGTATGTATTGCAGTGGTGCACTGTAGTTTCCTAAGAAGATCTCTCACTCTCATAGGACTGCCCTACATTTGGCCTGTGCCAGTGGACACCTAGAACTGATAGCTCTCCCAGTAGAGAGAAAATGCCAGCTCAACCTCCTTGACAACGAAAACCAGACGGCTCTGACTAAGGTATGTGGGAGCTAGTATGTGAGCAGAGAGGGATTTAGTTATTTATCTCATTCATCTAATTAGAATATAACCAAGTGGTAAAGCCTGTGGAATGTTTCCTTTGGGTTCTTAGAATTTATGATCTCTCTCTCAGTATGATACTGACAGACGGTCCAGAGCAGGAGGGGATCTGTGTAATTGCTCTACTAGAACGTGGTGCTGATCCAAATCTGAGTGACATCCGTGGAAAACACCGCTCTCCACTATGCTACCTCTGATCAGAATATATCAGTAGCAGAAAATAAGCTTTTATACAACACACATAACAACAAGAAAGACGGTACAGAGCAACCAGTTTTATTCACCAAAATACTTGAGCTCCATGTGTTTTGTTTTTCAATCCACAAAATATTTGATACATATATAGATCAATTTATCCTCTGTTCATCTGTGTCTATCTATATATCTCATCTTTTATATATCTATCCACACGGAGACATCAGCTCCTTTCTTCATGGAAACAACTCTAAAGTCAAATCAGGGATATCTAGAGATAGGTGGTACCACGGAAAGGGCAAAGCTCTGTCTCCCAACTACATTGTCTCCCAGAAGGACAAACATCCCTCTCATTAGTGTCTGGGAGTGAATGGTTGACTGAGATCCCACAATGGGCTGAAGGTCTAGGGGGCGAGGAAAGGGATTATGGGGCTGAATTTCAGGTTTTTATACAGAGGTTTGGGAAACGAGCTGCCGGAATACGTGAGATGAGGAATAGAGACACAGTCGCCTGCAGGGGGAGCTGAGTGTGAGCGAGTGGCAGGGTGCCCAGCAGGCAGAGGATCCTGGAACTCCAGGACCCGAGGGTCTGACTCTCAAGGAAGGGGGTCAGATCACATGTTGAGATCCATCATGGAAATCAATTTGTTCTCTCTGCCAACACTGAGCCACCTTGGGGTCACCAACATCAGAGAGAAGCTCTGGTGCAACTTCAGTAGCTCCTCAGTAGATTCGGAGGTGCACATGGGGGGGCAGGTGATGGCAGAGCAGAATCTCTTGCTTTCTCTTTTGTACCCCTTTACCTTCCACTGCCGCAGCCCACCAGGCACACCCTTGGATGACAGGGGTAGGGTCAATTTTACATATTTGGAACCACAATGAAAATATTTTTAAATAATTGTCTAAAATGTACTTATGAAATAATAATACTCCAAAGAAGTATTGAGGCTAGAGCTTTTCTTTATTCGTTTATAACAAATAATTTTGAAAACAATGAATTGTTTAAACTAATTTTCCCCAAATGTTAGATGAAATTTTTTTTAGATATTTGTTATTTCCTGAGTTTATTTTCTCTAAAGAGCATAAGGAAGGAAGCGAAGGAGGGAGGGAGAGAGGAGACACAAGCATTTTTATTAGTTTTTATGTTGGTTCCCTATTGACCCCACCCGCCCCAGTCATGAACCTGGGTCCAAGGACCCAGATCTCACAATGGGCTGAAGGTCTAGGGAGTGAGGAAAGGGATTATGGGGCTGAATTTCAGGTTTTAAGGGTCACACCCCTGCCCTCTCAGCCACCTGAGCCACAAGGACAGGCCTATTTTCTGAATTTATTTTAAGAAGTGATAAAACAGGTCCCACTTCCTCCATCCCGATAGTTCGTATCGACTTTAAAAATAAAATCCAATTACGTGACTAGAAGTTTTAAATATGGAAAGTCCTAAAGTGTAAAACAAGGCCTTCTGCTCAGAGTCCACAATTCCAATGCCTTTTAAGTGTCTCATGTATTCAGTCCAAAAAGGGTGCCATTTGTACACTGACATGCTTTGTTGTTGGTTCTAGTACCAATGCTGGGTCTTCATCTGTGCTCGTATTCTTTTCCCTCTGTTAGCTCTCAACTTTGGGAAAAAAGAGTTGATACGTCATTGGTAAGAGTATAGACAGACACTCGGAAATTGGTGCTGACATTCTTTGGGAGGGCAGCTTGACTCCACCTAGGATGGTTAAAAGCAAAAATTGCACATGACCATTTATCTAACAGATTCACACCTAGAATTTTACCTAGGGGTATAATGTGAAATTATATCAAATTCAATGTATCAGGATTTTTATACCATATTGACAGTAAGGAAAAACTGAACATGGCCAAAATGATTTTAATATTAAATATGTATAGAGATATGCTCTGTAGTCACTACAGAGAATAAGCTCTGTCTGGGATGATTTAGTGTGCTTCTAACACGTATTAAATGAAAGAAGGCGAGACAAGTTAGCATATTTAATAGAATAGCTGCAGGAAAATGATATCCACAAGACAAACTGACATGATTTTTTTCCACAGCTGGTATTTCCTTTCTTCTGGGTGAAAAGTATTAATAATGTCATGATCACCCACCCACATGTTTCAGAAGGAAGGTTGAGGAGAAATGATTTGATTCATGGGCAAGAGTCATTAATACCACCTTTATATACGCTGTTACTTCCCACATTTCGGAGAATGATTCACTTATTTTCATTTATGAGAAAACATGTACTTCTAAGGAAAAAATTAATTTTATCAGTGATAACATCTACATCTATAATGTGTGAGGAAGGCATGAATATAGAATCTGCCTATTAGATGCTGAGAATATTTGAAGAGAACAAAGTTACTTCTTTTTTTTTTTCTATCATGAGGGTCGGCCTGCATGTCTTAATAGAAAGTCACAGAAAATTGAAGCCTCTTTTATGAGAGAATATTTGGTGAAGCAGCAGGTACGTCACAGGATATGCGGACTTATCCTTCTTGCACATTTTTGGCCGCAAATCTGAAAGAAGGGACGCAGGGAGTTGATTTCTTCCTGAGAAATCAAGATTCTCTTCAACTTGGAGAAATCAAGGGCTCCCTCTGTAGCATGGCAGCTGGAAAATGAGTTTATGCAAGTCACTGAAGCTGGTGGTGGGACAGAAGGCAAATGTGACTTCTTAGGGGCAGTGTGCTCTCTTTCTCATCTTTAGTGACGCTGATTGTGTAGGACTGCTTAGTCTGTGTAGGACTGCTTAGTCAAAGGAAATGACTTTTCTAGTGGTATAAAGTAAAACTGATGGTTCGAGCCGGGTGTTAACTCATTTTTCGTAAGCCACCGTCTCTTCAGCACCATCAGACAGTGTGTGCTCATAAATAACCATGCCTTGGACAAGATTATCTTTGAAAGTTCATTACATTCTAAAAATGTCATTAACAGATAACAAAGGCAGTATTTTGTTTGACTTTTAACATCTGTTTATTTCTCTACCCCACCCAGGAACCGCGTATCATCCAACACATCTTGGTGTGGGAGCTCGCTCTTCTTCACTTCACTTTCTCCGGTTGATATTTTAGATATTTTTGCTGACCTCCAAAGACCAGTAAAGGGCTTTGTTTTGGAGGATGATCTGCATATCGTCTATCTGGTAAATTCCTATGCTATGTACAACATAGTGGGAGAACATATATACAGAATTGTGAACATCGGCGATCCCCTAAGAGAACAACCTTGTCTTTCTTCCTTGCCTAGAGCAGTGCTGCTAGGGAGAGAGGTAGAGAATTGTTTCAAAGCAATAAGCTAAATGCTCCAGTCACCTTTTAACAGACTATTTTCCTACCTATTTTCTCCAGTCTCCTTTAAAAAAGGATTTAAAGTGATGTCTAAAGAAACGTATGTTTTGCAACATATGAGAAAATCCCAAAGGACACTGAGCTATCGGGAAACTTAAGATCATTCTCCAAAATTCAAGCGGATGTGTTCTACAAGCACTTACATCAGTGAGTCATGTGCAGTTGCTGTAGCCAATTTTGGTTCTGGGCTTTCTAGCAACTGTAACAAAGACGGAGACTTGCTTAGTCTCAACAATAGTCATAAGTCTAAAAATGAGGAAAAACATTGCCTTTTACTACCTACTTTTCCACTACGATTTCTGCCTGCTTCTCTTCTCCTCTGGAATCCCCATGAAGGGGATGCTTTTTGTTGTCGTGGGTGCTGCCCCATTAGTCTCTAGCTTCATTTCTGTTCCTTTTTCTCTGTTGGTGTGCTCTGATAGACTTCTTCAGGTCTGCAGTTGAACCTTTTTTTCTTGTGTTTCTTAGTTGAAATACTGAGCGTTTTAGCTATGATTTCTGCTTGCTGAGATTTGTCTTCTCTTTTCTGTCTTTGTTGTCATTCTTACTTTGTTCATCCATTGCAATAATTTTAGGGAACATAAGAAAAACTGTTGCTTCTTCAGCTAGTTTACTTAATTCTGTTTCTAAGGATTGTTCCATTGGGTTTTGTTTTGAGTCATCATTTGGGGTAAATGTCTCCTATTTCATTTTATTTGTTCTTCTCTCTTTGGATTAGGCTAAATGACTTTCTCTCCCTGTCTGGAGGTGATGACCTGGTGTTAGGCTTGCAGCTTGTGGAGTATATACCGAGGGCTATGGTCCGGATCTCGGGCTCTGCTGCTGTGCAGGCTGAGACCTCTACACCAGTCACAAGGATTGTAGCTCCAGAGCCAGCAGTGGGTGACGGTCCTAGAGCCAGTTTTCTGGCTGAGAGCTGGGGTAGCAGATGCAGAGGCCGGCACTGAAGAAACAATGCTCGGGCAGGGAGAAATCTGCGTCCACTCACCTCAAGGGTAGTTTCATAGTCAGACTTTCCCATTGCCTCAGACTGACTGGTTGCTCAGCATGGTTGTGATCTTAATAGGTTTTGGATGCAAATTCCCCCTCCCAGAGTCGCAGTCACTAGGAGAGAAGCCTGGGAACTGTGAACCCAGGCTACAGTCCCAATGGGGGCTACAGACTGGGGAGAGTCATGTGCCTCCCCCGTGACTGCAAAAAATGCAGCAAAGCACACCTCTCCCTGTCTGTCAGTCGTAGCTGGGCAGCAGCAGGAGGGGAATCCTGTTTCTAGTCCCCTAATACAGTCTCAGGACCTAGCGGTGGGGGGCTCTTAATTCCTCTGCCTCATTTCCTGCATTCGTTTTTTGGAAATCACACAAAAGACTTAATTTGTACTTAATTTGTCATTGAGATGACAGATGTGATTAAAGTTCTTGAATGTTGTCA
>RJWH01007361.1:23550-41359 GCA_004363575.1 Solenodon paradoxus | reverse complement strand
AAAAAAAAAAAAGTAACACAACTGTCATGAAAACAAATCCACTTTGAAGAAATTACATGAGAGCTTATATAGTGTCAAAACAGAATGTCTAAAACACAGTTTCACTCTACTAGTGAGGTTCCTGAAAGTTTCAGAAGACCAACCAATGTCAGGAAAATGAAGTTCTGCCTATAATCCAATTCATTTGTAAATGACATTTCTACGACAGTCTGGGCCTGTGAACGATCATTACTAATTACTGCAGCTGAAGCAGTCTCAAAGAGGACACCTTCCCAGGACTGACTGCTTGGTGATGACTCAGTAGCAACCTAACCAGTGGTGCCAGTGCCCCCTCCCAGTCTGCCCTGTTTGCATACACCACAGGCTTGGACCTCCTCCTCTACACTGGTCTTTAAAAGACACAAATAATGTTTTCTCCTGGCCTTTGCCAACTCTCTGGGAAGCATAATGAGGGGATGACATAATTTTTAGAGCAAATTTTAGGGTTCTGAAGAGAAACATGGTGTGCTACTCCAAAGCAGCAGAAATAAAACAAAATGTCATCCTTACATGGAATCTGGTAATATCCCAGATGCAAATGGCTTTAATGATTTATTATCAAACACCTTACTGATTTCTGAATTTTTGTAAAAGGTTGGTACTTGGCACATCTGGAAAATGAAGGGATTTTTCAAAAGTATTGCCAGGAAGATGACCTATATTACACTCTCGAGGCAGGTTCACATCACTAGATGATGCTGGATATGGCACAACTCCAGAGAAAACAACTTTTTCTTGGGCTTTCAATGGCTGTTTTTGAGTATACAACAAGTGCTTTATACGCTGCAAGCTTGTTAGATGGAAGGTTCTTCTTTTGATTCCATTCAATAGTGTGTGTACTTCCATGTGGCAGTACATCCTCACCTCCCATAATCAATCCTGAGTCCCAAATGAACATTTGTCAGACTATTTTCCATGAAAAATGAGTTTCCACTACAGTTTATAAATGCGTCCTACAGAAGGGAAAACAACAGATGCCTCAATCTTCTTTAACTCATATCTGATACCAGGTGGTTAGTCTCATTAGTTGAAGTTTTAGGATACTGATTTATTTTGCAGAGTCTTCCTCTGGGGTCTGTATGGGCTGCCTAGAAACTGTAAAGATGCTACCCACTTCCCTAATGCCCTAACATATGGATCCTCCTTTTTTTTAATTTCCCTAACTTGCTGGAAGGACTATTCAGATCATTCATAGTCACTAAATGCCCACAGTAAAATGAGAGGGGAAATTCCAAGTTGAAAAACTAGACAAAAACATTACAGGGAGAAAAAAAAGCAACCATTTTGTAGATAAACTTCATGCTCTGGTGTTGAAAGTTAAGGTCCACAAATCAAGAGGCAGTCACTTCTACAGAGCTCGGCTTTTCCCCTGCTCTCCCAGTGAATCACGCTGTGGTTAGTTGAAAGTGCTGTTCACATAATAAATTAACCACCTCATTTCCTTCATCACCAAAATATACACAGCACCCCCATACAGATTTGTTTGAATAAAATTAATAAAGCAAGCCCAGAGGTTATGGCTGTTATGACATAATCACACCTCTGAGATTTAAAAACACTCACTTGCACATCATGCCTCAAAAAGTCTGTGCAAGCCCTCCTCCAGCAAAACCTAACTGCACTCCTACCCACTGGCCCCATTTATTCCGAATAAATAATGAAACAAAAGTTGTGTATATGACAGGAGAAACTTTTCCCTTTTAATTATATATTTGAAAAGCAAATGCATCTTTATTAATAACACTGCACAATAAACAGCCTGGCTATCCTGGTCTGGATTATTAAAAATTATACATCATCACCCTGTTAACAGAGCACAAAGGCAGCCAGCTAGCTGCCTATCAGACTCAAAACCAAAGTACTTCTAGAGTTAGCTGTTCACAAGGACAACATGTTTCTTTTTGTGGAATTGAAAAATAATCTTCATTCTATACAAATCCCCAAGCAAATGAACTTTTTTTACCTACAAGATATTTTATATTGAGAATAACCCAGGAAAAAAGAAAAAACTCTAATCAATAAAATTTTTCCTCAATACAGATTTTTTCCCCTAGAATGACTTTCCATGACATCAGAAAAAAGACATTGCTGCACAGCTGCCCCGAGTGCACGATAGATTTGGCAGAGAAACGTGCCACGAGTGAATTCACATCATAATTTAACAAGACCTGCTTTCCTGTCTCTGCACCACATTATAATCACTTTACAAGCAGGATTCATTTCTTAACTAAATTCTATAAAGCTCGCCATCTTTTCTACAGGATCAAGCACTTCATGTATACGGTCACTATAATAATGATGATGCCTTCCCCTTGAATCTAAAATGTCAAACCTAAGAAGTAAATAAACTGACCTGTGCTTTTCTTAAAGATCCTGATACATATCCACTTCCAACATACATACATGAAGGAATGAGCTAATCAACATTCTCAAACAATATCAGATATTCAGAGTATAGTTTTTAAATTCTCAGAAGTGGCCCTCCTCATATTTATACATTTTTCTCTTCCCAATTGCTATAATTATATAGTACAACCTTATAGTTAGTTTTTCAACAACTCTTTCTAGTGGGAACATTATTATATTACACAGGGTAATTTTTTGCACTAAGTTAAGAATTATATCCAAGTTTCTCTCTTAATGCCAGTTATTCACACATAATTATATACAAACATTCAGAAAAACAGAAAATAACATCTATATGAATGTCAGATTATACATATTGGGGACAATCTTATTCCCCTATTTTTAGACTATCGACTATCCAACATACAAGCAATGTTAGACCTAACCACACTAAAAACTTCCTTAAGACTACCTTAAAGATAAATTTACTAAAAACACCCATAAAATTACATTTTAAAGTATTTTATTTAGTTGTTCACACATTCAATGTTCTCTCCCATACCCAACACTTAAACCCAGGGTATGTGGCTTGCACTCCTTTGGAGGCAATTGACCTAACCGCTACTGCACCAGGATGTGCATAAAGTTAAATTTTAATAGATATTTTCACATTAAAATTGTTCATTTTATTGAAGGAATAATGCATCATAACATTATATAAGTTTAGGTATGCATCACCATAAATCAACATCTATATATAATACATTAGAGTAACCAACAGTCCAATTCCATTCTTTACCGTATAACTGACCCTTCTACCCATTTGCCCACACCCTTCCCCCTTCCCTCTGGTAACCACTAATTTGGTCTACAGACTGAAAGTCTATTTTCATTTGAATTGGCTCATGTTTGTTAAGTTTCTCTATATACCGCAAACGAGTGAAATCATACAATGTTTGTCTTTCTCCTTCTGACTTATCTCTCTAAGCATAATTCCTGCTAGGGCCAATCATGTTGCAATGTCAAGATTTCAGCTTTTAAATAGCTGAGTAGTATTCCATTGTGTGTGCATGTGTGTATACTTTATATTCTTTATCCGTTTATCAATCATTAGATAATCTCACTTTAAAATATTCTATTCCAATGAATCCCACTGCAATATTTTTCTTTGATAAAGATATTACAGTGAATTAATTATATACAGGTCCTCAGAAATACTAAGTTGCATTCAAAGAACATTCCTATATACGTGCTCCCTCTGCTCTATCCTTGTGCTAAATTAAAGAATTCTAATTTTTTCATCAATAGCAATTCTTTACTTTCCACAAGTAATTTTTACTTCATCTATATGGCTATTCGAATAATCCCTGCTCCTAAATTCTCAAACACTTCTTGAAAAGAGACTCATTAAAAATAAAAATAAATTAGGTACCCAGCACTTTAGGTTTAGTCAACAAAAATTTTAAGTGAGAAGCAACAAAATGTTATGGTATGTTAACAATAGAGTTGAAAGACCTAAATACAATGAAAGAGCAACTATATCAATAACCTGTCATTCATTTACTTAGCAAATACCTAATCAGGTGATAGGAGCAGGGAGCAGTAACAACATAGGTGGAAACACTATCCTCACATATTACATTAGAAAAGATAGCCTATGAGAACTATGATTTCAGAAATTAAAAACCTAAGTGTCCTTTTTTCTTGGCATGAAAGAGTTGACTCCTACCTCACAGAAAAATGAAACTATTATCCAGGTAAGGGAGCAACCCGAGTCATAATCTTACTTCTCCACCTCTTGCCAGAAACCTACTTCTGCCAGTGCCTGCTCTGGCCTCTCAGGGTTTTCTTTTCCAAATTCTTCTCCATTTTCTTCCTTAGGTTATTCCTCTAGCAAGCTAAGGATGTCATTTCCTCAGGCATTTAGTTTCCTCCATTCACCAGCATCTTCAAAGTCTCTCCCTCAACTTCCAATCAATATTTAAATACATTACCTTACACCCTTAAAAAAAACTCTCCTTTCAAGATTCATAAACATGTATCTCAAGTGCTCACCTTCTTTCAGTTCTTAACCTACTTTCATTTGACTTCTGCCAACACCACTCTACTGAAATTATTCTTGCTACAGTCACTATCTTTTTTTTTAAATTAAACATTTTTCAGGTCTTCTTTTACCTTTATCTTTGTAGCATTTTATAATATTAATTTTTTGTTTCTTCACACTTTTATCTCCCTTAAGTACTGTAATATCCTGATTTTCCTCTTAGATTACATGTATTTTGTAATATGCATTCAAAATACCTGAAAATCCTGTAAAAATCAGATTCAGATTCAATAGCTATGGGATCGGGCCCAAAAGACTTTTAGTAGCGTCACTTACTACTCAAATGTGATTCTTAGATCAGAAGCATTAATAACACCTGAGAATTTATTTGAACTTAGGAATTGGTAAAGTAACCAATAACAATAAACTAGCCAAATCTACCAAAAAATTGTGAACTATCTCACCCCACCCCAGCCCAACTGAATCAGAATCTGTACTTTAGTAAGACTTCGATGGTTTTAGAGGTACATTCAAATATGAGAAGCATTAGAGCCCAATGGTTCTCACTCTCTAGCAATTAAACTCCAAAGAACAGGGCCCCACCCTCAGTTTTATGATCCCGTAGGTCAGGAAATGGAATGTGCATCTCTAACAAGTTTGTTGATGATACTGATGCTGCTCCAGGCTCCCATCGTGCCTGTAACATTAGAAACACTTGCAAATTTTATTTTTTATAATTTATTTTTATTTTAAAATAAATTTTATTGATACATAATTGTACAATAAAATTAATCAGCTTTAATATATATTTTAACAAATAAATATAGTTAAGTAAGCATCACCACCATCAAAACAAAGAAATTTTTTCCGGTCCTGAAAAGTACCCTGAGGATCCTTTGCATTCAGTCTGCCATTCACCTGGCCCCTGGCAATAAGTGATCTTTCAATATTATTTATTTTTTATTTTTTGATGCTCAGATGATGGCTTTCTTTCTTTTTTCCCTCCCTCCTTCCTTCCTTTCTTTTTAATTTGATTAAAGGACAGTACATCATTATATAGGTCCAAGTTGTGCATCACTGTAAATCAACACTATAAATACACTGCTTACCACCAACAGTTCAATTTATTTTTTCACCGTAACTGATTCCTTTTTTCATTTCATTTTTTTCGAAATTATTTATTTATATACTTTCTTAAAACTTATATACATTTCAAAACAGGTAAAATTGAACAATATAGTAGATATGTGGATATTCATTATATTAGCATTATACATATGTTTTTATATTTATTTTATTACCTCACATTGCTATATGCTTTTTAGGATATTGAATTCAAAACTCAGTCTGTGTGCATTTCACACCACACCCACCACAGGAGTTCAAGTTTCCTTTAACACTCCTTTTTTTTTAGGCCAAGAAAAGAACATAATCACATTAAATACTTCAAAATATAATTTATTTTTACGAGGAAGGAAGGAAGGAGCATTTTTTATTTATTTGTTTGAAGTTAATTCATATTACTATAGGTAAATCTAATTGGGTTATTTTTGTTCCTGCATAACGCTCTACTGAATATACTACAGTTTTTTTCTGTTTTCCAGATAATGGATATACTGTTTCCAAATTTTTCACTATGATAAATAATGCTTCAATGAATTTCTTGCACAGGAGAGATTTTCGTGTGGCCACCTAATCCTAATACATCTAGCAACAGAACTGTTGAGTTGAAGAGGATCCCCACCTCTAACTTTACTAATTTTAAATCGCTTTCTAAAGAGGTTGTACCATTTTATTGCCCTACAAGTCATATACAACATTCCCAATGCCCCACAAGTTTGCTAACTTCCAAACTGTCAGACTAATTTTTGACAAACTGAAAAGCTTCCCACTGTGGATTTTAGTTTGCATTTCCCCAATTACTAGTGAGAGTGATAATTTTCTTTATTGATTTACTGTGACTCCTGTAATTTTTCTGTTCACATACCCTGGCTATTTTTCTGCTGAACTGTCTTTTTTCTCTTGATATTTAGGGGAGCTTATATATTCTAGATCTCTCATAGATGATATGCGCTGCAAATACCTTCTTCTTGACTGTGAAACTTTGTGTTGCTTTTTGATTCAGAGATGTTTTAGATTCTAATGCAGTATAATTTATTAATCTTTCCCTTTATGTAGCACTTTTAACGTCATGAGTAATTTTTTGTCAATCATCCATAATTACTACTTTTAAACACTGGGAAAATACCTTAACATATCTGAAATCCTAACAGTGATTTTTATACTGATGTATGAAAACAGAAGGTGAACTTGAGTAGAAAGTGAAATTGATCTAATTTCACTGTCCAAGGTCAATGACATACAAAATAAGTAAACAAAAGATAAAAGGAAATTAGATATTTCATTGTTAATAATTTAAGGTATTTTGGTAAAAATGTTCCTCCAGATCATACTAACATTTTACCTTTTTTTTAGATAAACAATGGTGTTATACTAGGGTGTGTATGTGTGTATATATATGTATATATATATATATGATTATTACATTGTCAGTGATTTCTAAGAACCTCAAAAACTAAAGTTAATACTTCAAAATAGGAAGCATAATTCATTTTGAAATGAAAAAAATTATCCCAACAGAAATTTTTAAACTTTAAGTAGTAATGAGCAAACCTAATACATGAGTTTAGTTCATATTCCTAGTGAAGGTCAATGATTTGTCTTTGTTCAGTTATGGAAACAGCTCATTTATGGTCACGAATAAATGAAACACCTGAATTGCAAGACTAAGTCTGAATTTCATTTATTAATACCCAGCAAAGCACAGATTCAGGCACAGCCCACATTCTAGACTTAAATAGTTAAGGGACAAAATTGTGAATGCACTTTGGTAAAAAACTCATCTATGTGGATGCCTGCTTTTCAGAACGATTTCCTTTACAGTTCATCTTTATTTTTTAATCTATTTCAAAATATTGCTTTGGCTAGGGTGCAAAAATCCAGGCAAAATTCATCTAAATGAATATCCATGAAGTTGACCCTTTTCTATACACCATTTTATAAGAACAATTATGGTATTAAAATGCTTAAAATAATTTGGGCAAACACTATAGGCAAGATAAGGAATCTTACTAACTTCTACAGGTCTAAACTAAAACTAAGTCTTGAAATCCCTACTTGTTAACTATAAAGTCATTTTTAACAGAATGTCACCAGTGAAGAGCTGTTTCTTTTAAATTTTTACCCAGAACTGACCCAACAGAGGAGGTGGGGAAATAAAACTCAAATTCCCACCTTTGTGGTTTTACCATGACAATTTTCAGCTGGGAAGATAATTTTCCTTTTACAGTGAATACTCATTACTAATAATGAGGAATAAAGATGGTCTGAATATAGAAATTCACGAAGGGTTCCAAAAAGGCATTTTGGAAAACCATTTCCTTCTCTAACATCAAATGATCTAACAGAGAGGACCAAAAAGAAGAAAGAGGACCATTATGTCTTTCCGACTTTACTGGCCATGCTCATTAATAAATAGAGGTGTTAATGAGTATGAAAGTATCTAAAACCTGGTCCAAAGAAGAAATAAATAGCAAGCATATCCAACTTACTTAAGTCATGCTGTCAGGCTATGACATGGCCAAGCTAAACCACCATTCCTTGTGTCCCACAGAACTCACCCGAGCCAAGCCTGCATCATCCTGCTCTCACCCTGGTGTGTTTTCTTGGGAGTAGCACCAAGCCACTTTCCAGCAAAGTCTTTAGGGGTCAGTTAGGGATATGTTGTCATTTGACCACACTGACTGCTTCTCTCCCCAGAAATAACGACAGGCATGTGTTTTTCAAATCGGCCCTCCCCATTTCTAAGACAAGGACTAGAGTGCTGTCTTTAGCATTTTAGCTGTTATTAAACCAAAAGTATTTTAGCTTCTACTGAAATAATATGGCTTCTATTATTTCATCTATTGAACACTCTTTCTTCGAACAGCTTTCATTTTTCAAATCAGTAATGTCTATGCAGCTACTCATATTTTAAATCAGTATAAATATAAGCATTAAATCTATACTAAAAAGCACTTAGCGGTCCCAACTAAAAAGAAATTCAGTCCCACTCTGGATGGATTGGAAGTCTATCATAACAAGGTTTAAAATTATGTGGCCCATTAGGGTATGGAAATGGATATAGATATATATTTTACAAAAAAGTTTCTAATAAATATTGACTATACAAAGTTTAAAAAACAAAATAATGAAAAGAAAAATCCCTAATCAGGCGAAGTATGCAGCGCAGTCCACATACAACACAAGGGCCCAAGTTCCTGGCCTGAGGGGTGGGAGGCGGTGGGGGAAGGATGGAAACAATCAAGATGAGCAACTAAATAAAAATAAATGGATGCTTCTTTCTTCTCTTTCTTCCTGTATGACTGCCTGAACCTTTCATACATATACATATATACATATACATGTATATATATATATATATATATACACACACACACACATATACACACATATATAAATATATTGTGACATATTAAGATTCCTACAAAAGAAGTGGATTATCTTTTGCTCTAATTCTTAGAAAAGTTTTTAACTTCACTTATAGCTTGAAGTTATGTTACTAAATAACAGAATGCTCAAGGCAATTATACTTCTTGGGAGATCGTAATTAATATGAAATCCCTCTTTGACACATTAAAAACATTTGCCTTAAATTCTATGTCATTTGATAGTAACATTGTTAAGACTTTCACTCTTGCAGGATATTTACAAATTTTTAATGTCAAGGTTATTTTTTCTTTAGAAATATATCTTGCACGTATACAGCTTAGAGACATATTTTTAAGACTGAGATATTAATAAAATAATTTAAATCATTCATCTTTATCTATTACCTATGTCTATTCCTTTCACTATATACCTTTGTTGTTCATTTTTATCCTTTATTTCTTCTGCCTTTGGTTGTTATAATAAACTTTCTTTTTACTCTGATCATTTATATTAAATTAGAATCCTAACACTTTATCACTTCTTTTTTTCTATCTTCCCACGTCCTGCTGATCTGATACAAACTGATACATTTAGAGATTAACACTGAAGATAATAGTTATCGGACTAGAAGAAAATAATAAAAATCTGAGCAGAAATAAATGAAATAGAAATAAAAAGACAATGAAGACGATCAATGAAACCAAAAACTGGGTCTCTGAAAAAATAAATTTGACAAACCTTTGGACAGACTAAGAAAATAGGAAAGAAAATTCTAACTACAATCAGAAAAGAAAGGAGGAGAAGTTACAACAGATACCTCAGAAACACAAAACATTCCAAGAGACTACTATGAATAGCCTTATGCTAATAAACTGGACAACCTCAAGGAAATGGACAGATTTTGAGAAACATACAGCTTACTGAGACTGAATCAAGAAAAAATGGGAAATCTGAACAGAACTATCAAAGCAAGGAAACTGAAGAGATAATCAAAGGTCTCCCTAAAAATGAAACCCAGGACCATACAGCCTTTAGTGTTGAGGCTTACCATTCACAGAAGAATTAATACCCATTCTTATTAAACTCTTCCAAAAAACTGAACAGGGAATGCTTCCAAATATTTTCTATAAGGCTAACATTACACTGATAACAAAAGTTGATAAAGAGTCCCCAAAATAAATAAATAACAGGCCAATATCTCTAATGAACATAGATCCAAAAATTCTTCACATTAGCAAAATGAATCCAACAACACATCAAAAGGATCATCCATCATGACCAAGTGGGATTTATCCTGGGTATGCAAGAATGGTTTAACATATACATATCTATCAACATAATAAACTACACATCAACAAGATCAAGCAGAAAAATCATATAATCATATCAACAGTTACAGAGAAAGCTTCTGACATGATCCAATACTCATTTATGACAAAAACTTCATAAAACTGGGATATAAGGAACATACCTCAACATAAGAAAGGTCATATATAATAAAACCACAGCAAACATAATACTTCATGGTGAAAAACAAAGTGTTTCCTCTAAGATCAGGGATGAGACAAGGCTGCCCACACTCATCACTGTTTTTAATATCCTACTGGAGGTCTTAGCCAGAGCAATTAGACAAGAAGAAGAAATAAAAGGAATCCAAATTAAAAAGGAGGAAGTAAAACTATCATTATTTGCAAATGACATGATAATAATGTATGTAGAAAACCCTAAAAACTCCATCAGAAAACTATTAGAATTAATGAGTAAAGTAGAAGCCTACAAAATAAACACACAAAAATCTGTTGTATTTTTATATGCAAACAATACAACAGGAGAGAATGAAATTAAAAAAACTATCTCATTTACAAAAGAAGCAAAAAAATTAAATACTTCGAAAAATATTTAACAAAGAAGGTGAAAGACCCCTACAATGAAAACTATAAGACTTTCTTAAAGGAAATAGAGCAAGACACAGAGATGGAAAGATATCCTGTGCTCAGGGTTGGGAAGAATTAACACAGTCAAAATGGACATCTTACCTAAAGCTATATGGAGACTTAATGCGATCCCCAGAAAAATTCCATTGGTATTTTTCAAGGAAATAGAACAATTTAAAAAAAAAATTGTATAAAATAGCAAAAGACCCTGAATAGCCAAAGAACAAAACTGGAGGTATCACATTCCAGATCTTGAGCTATACTACAAAGCTCATAGTGATTAAAACTGTATGGTACTGGAATGAAAACAGAGACAAAGACCAATGAATAGAATCTGAATCACCAGAAATGGACTCACTCATATAAGGTCAATTAATTTACAACAAAGGAAGCATACAATGGAGAAAGGAAAGTCTTTTTAATAAATGATGTTGGGAAAACTGGGCAACCATGTGCAAAAGAATGAAGCTAGACTGTGTTCTAACACCATATATAAAATTTAATTTAAAATGCATTAGAGACATGGATATAAGATCAGAAACCATAAAACACTTAGAAGATACACAGGCAAGTCATTCAATGACATCAGCCTTAGAGAGGCCTTTGGGGACTTAACTTCATTGGCAAGAGAAACAAAAAAAAATAAATGGGAGTATGTCAAACTAAAAGTTTTCACATAGCAAAAGTAACTATCACCAAAATAAAAAGACAGCCTCCTGACTATGAGAAGATATTTGCACATCATACATCTGACAAGGGATTAATATCAAAAATATATAAAGAACTCATAAAATTCAACAACAGAAAAACAAACAACCCAATAAAATATGGGCAGAAGAACTGGATAGACATTTCTACAAAGAAGACATAGATGACCAACCGGCACACGTAAAGATGTTCCCTCTCACTTGTTATTAGGGAAATGCAAATCTAAACAACACTGGTCTATCACCTAATACCTGTTGGGTATTATTTAAATGTCTGGAAATAATAAATGTTGGCAAGGATGTCAAGAAAAGGAAATCCTTTTACAACTGTTGGTGGAAGTGCAAATTGATGCAACCTTTAAGTAGTGTAAAGATTACTCAAAAAATTGAGAATGAAAATCTCATATAATCCCATCATCCCACTTCTGGGTAGTTGCCCCCAAAACACAAAAACATTAATTCACAGAGATATATGCACTCCATGTTTATTGCAGCATTATTTATAATAAACAATAATTGGAAACTACCTAAGTACCCACTGTCACAAGAATGTGACAAAGATGATGCAGGGAGATACACACACATGCACAACAAAACACACAAAACGGAATACTGCATAGCCCTAAAAAAGGTGAAAACCTGTCATTTGTGATAGCATGGATGGAACTAGAGGGCAATATACTAAGTGAATAAATCAGAAGGCGTAAGACAAATATCAGACAATCTCACTCATGTGGAATATAAAGAAACAAAGCAAAGGCACAGATTAAACAAAAATCAACCTTTCAACATTAATGATAGAACTGAGGTTACAAATAGGACATGGGGTGTGGTTGTGGGGGCAAACTCTGGTGGGGTCCTGTGGACAATGGTGTAGAACTTACGGTAATTTGGTGGTTGGCAGGGTGTGTCGTCATATGTATTTCAGGAATGGGGAATCTGTACATGTGGATTTATATCATAATGTAATACAAAATTACCTCAATAAATATCAATTTAAAAAAATTATGAGAACTCTTAATTGAGACTCAAAACATGACAGATTACTCTTTACCACTGTGCAATCATGGGTAAAAATCCTAACTACTCCAGGACACTTTTTTTTCCCCTATAAAATGAGACAGTTGGGTTGTATGATTTTACGTTCAGGTCCATTTCAAGTGGTCTGATTCCATGACCAAATACAATTTTTCTTTAGAGAAAGTATAGTTCTTATTACTCAAATACCAAGAAAGTTACATAGAGTAAATTCTATTTTGTGTTTAAGAAAGACTTTTGAAAAAAGAGGGAAATAATTCAACTCAAAGTTTCTGGAGACAACTTAGTTGTCTTAACTAGATTCACTTTGCCAAGATTTAATGTCCTCAAATGCCCAATCAAAACATACATTATCACACTTGTAGGTATCCTAACAACAACAGGATGTACCACACTCCTATTACTACTCTGTAGCAGCAAGAATTGAAAGGTTTTAGCTCATACTGGGTAATGAATAAACTAGCTCTACTATTCAAATAGTAGGTACCAAACGATTCCTCCTGAAAGGTCGATCAATAGCTCATACTGGTTTACACAAAGAGCCAATATATCCCCTCTGCTCCATACTCACTCCATTTTTCTAATAACGTTAAAAGAGGAGAGGATCTCCAGATTAAGTTACTGTCTGAACTAAAATTTTAAGGCTTTAAATATGACCACAGTAAGTTCTGTCTTGATCAAAACCATAAACACCAGAAAAAGAAAGTCTCGCTTTCCCTACTGACATAACTTCCCACAAACTGTATAACCTTTGAAAATAGGTATCTTTTCTCATCAACTTAATTGCTATGCCAAGTTTGAGTACTGTTCTTTGCACTGGTGAATTTCATAAATTAAGTGATCCACATTGTTTTACCTGATACATTCCAACTCCGATATGCTTCGGCTCAATTTTCACCAGCTCAGCTAATGGATCCTGTACACGCCTTGCTATGGAAACTGAAAAACAAAATCAGAAAACAAGTATGGCTTAATATGACAAATGGTATAAAGTTAATTCAGGATTATGTTAGCTCTTCATAATTCAAGTACTTAATCTGTTCTTCATCAACTCCCTCAAAAGAAACATTTAATTAAGTTTCAAATTTTCCTGCCCCTCCCCACATACAAACATGCAAAATTTCAGGATTAATTATGTTAACAGAAACCCCTGGCATCCCTAAAAATGTTATACATTTGGAAAAGCAAATAATTTACTTTGTTGTGGTACACATGCTTAATTACCAATTAATTCCTTAAATACAGCATAGTAGGGTACTTCATGTTTTAAAGAACAAGTAGAGCTCTATTTTACCTTTAAACAATCCTTAATTATTATAAATATGACATGTTTGTTAAAAAAAAGTATTCTTAGTAGGCCTAGATTCTGATAATAATGAATAAATGACAGAATCATATCTTACTACAATCAAGAGATCAAGTCTACTGGCTAGTGAATACCCTTAATTGTCTTGAATACAGTTGCAAGACTATATTGTAAAATGATCTCCTTGAGTCCCAACACACACGGTCTTAATCATATCCCTTTCTTGACCTTGACCATTACGACCCATGTTCAAGAGACCTAGAATTAACTACAAACATTCCTTTATCTGTGTCTTGATTTTGTTTGGTTATTATTTATTGTCACCATTTTTTTTTTAAACCAATGCTAACAAAATTTCCTACCAATGTAGTTGAAGACATATTTAACTAGAGTAAAGAAACAACATGAATCTTAGGATATTTCTAAAGGTAGTATTCCTCGCCCCCCCCCCCCCCAAGAAACATAGTTACCTAAAGTCCTTACATATAAACAGCTTTCATTTTCTACCTATATGAAAGCTAATTAATGTCACCTATTCATGTAGAAGGTTAGATGAAATATCAATTTGTTAAGTGAAAACTACTAAGGCCATAGAAGGAAATATCAAGCCTCTTTTTGTGTTAAACTGGCCAAGGTCTGGCAACTTCTAGAAGGCATCTATTACAAGTGACTATCAGATTCTCTAGTCACTGATTTGTACAATTTCTCATCAGAAATAAGTTCTACTATGAACATCAAGTTCACTGCAGTCATTCAAGTCTTTCATATCTTTTATTATTACTTCTAATATACAGTAACAACAGCAGCTCGCAAAGCAAGGTGGTGTCATACAATCTGCCTATTTTTCTCACAGAAGAAATGGAGATTCGAAGGCTTTCACATATACCTTTCTTAGCAAGTCTTACTAAAGTTTAATTAGAGCAAGTATTACAGGTTATAGGATAACCACATTTATACACATTGAAAATACATGCTGCCAGAGAAACATCTGATATATTCTAAAAGCAAATATTTTTATTCTAGCTTTTAAGAATAAAAAAATAAAAATTATAGATAATATATACACACATACATGTGTGTGTGTATATATTATCTATGTGTATATATATAATATAATATAATCCAAAATACTTTTAGATAAAAAAACAACAACAATACATAACAGTAAATCAAGTGCAGGGTATTAGCATCAGAAGATTTATTGTATAGGAAGACAGTATTAGAAATTCAATAAAAGGAAATCACTAATAGGCAAATCTCTCAAATCTACCCTTCAGGAAAACCCACATTATGAAAACCTGAACTAAGAAACTGGTCAGAGTAGTTGTATAATTTGGTAAGTGTGGGTAGAATCCCCTCTTAAAAAATTCTGAAATAAATAAAAGGATCCTAAACTACTTTCTACTAGGTTCCCTTTTAAGTGGTTCGCTGCTAGTGTTTCCTTTGTTCCCCCCAACATTGCTAAATGCAGCAACAATGGGTTGAAAGTGATTTCCAGGTGGCATTAATTCTACAGTCAGTCCTAAGTACCCCTGGAGTTACACTGCTCCCAATAGACAACCTTGAAATAAATTCCAGTATTTCTAGAACTGATGTTTCCCTTTCTATGTTATGTTTCTATAACATAGAAACCCAAGCATAGAAGAGATGGATGGCAGGAACACAGACAGAAATGAACATTATTTAAACTGGAATCCCAAAAAAGAATATCCAGGCTTTGAAGAGAGAATGAATGTGTTTTCCAAGACAACACAACAAAGCTCTTTAGTAAACAGTAACCTATAGGTTGAAAATGATCAGGCTGACAACAGATGCCTAAAAGTAAGAGACACAGATATCAGGCAGAGGAAGTTGTTGACAAAGAGAATGAGGAGAGAAGAATCATAGGCCCAAACTTGGGGGCACATTCACATTTGAAGATAGAAAAGCGAAGGATGAAGTAGTGAAATAGAAAGAGAATGAATAGTAATAGAAATCAAAATGACTTCTGGAAAATGTTAAACACAGAGTTACCATATGTCTCTAAAATTTTATTCCTAGGTATATACTCAAGAAATGAAAACATGTGCACATAAAATCTTGTATATAAATGCTCATAGAAATATTCATAATAGCCAAGAAAGTGAAAACAACCCAGAGAGCCACCAACTGCTAAATGGATGAACAAAATGTGGTATAACCAAACAATGGAAAATTATTTGGCCAGAAAAAGGAATGAAGTGCTAATCCACATCAGCACATGGATGACTTGAAAAGATTGTGCTAAGTACAAGAAGCTAGCCACAAAATGCCATATAGAATATGATTCCAAGGATATGAAACATCCAGTAAAGGCAAATCTATTTATAAAGAAAGTGAATTAGTGTTAGCTAGCAGATGGGGGAAAGACGGTAAGGGGGACTGATTGCTAATAGGTTCAAGGTTTCTATTTGGGGTGACGAAAATATTCTAAAACTGGATAGTGACATGTTTGCACAACTCTGACTATACTAAAAACGCTGATACTTTTTCCTTTTTTTTTTTAAAGGAAAGGTACAGGCAGGGATGAAGGTTGAGCAGGCAGGCAGGCTGGCAGGAAAAGGAGGTAAAAACACTGGTTGCTTCCCCATAAGCCCAGGACTCGAACTCAGGGGTATGTGGCTTGCTCCTTAGAGGCAAGTGACCTAACCGCTGCTCCACCAGGGTACACCGACTTACATATTTTAAAGGATGAATTTTATGCATTGTAAATTATATCTCAATGAAGCTATTATGTATGTTTAAATGTATGTTATGCACTTTAAAAATATTTAACTGTTATGAAGCATTATATCCAAATGTATGTATGTATACATACATACATACATACATGCCCATGTATGTTGTCATCATTTCCTCTCTATCACTGTTAGTATTCACTGTTTTTCAGAAAATTCTAATCAACACATCTGCACAAGAAAAAGAAAAGAAGGTATAATCTCTGAAAAGACTAACTAGATTATTATTATTATTATTTGCAGATAATGATTTTTACCTAGAAAACCCAAGCAAGTCAACTGAAACAAATATGAGAATTATTAAGATCTCAATCAGTTGGCTGGTTTCAGACAAAGATAGATTCCCCGCCACATATGCCATCAACAACCAGTAAGAAAGTATCTTGAAGGAGAATCCATTGAGAGAGAGGGAGAGAAATGCCTATATAACAAAAATAAAATGTGCAGAACCAGGATAATGGTAATGAATTTAACAGAATTTCACTCTATAGTCTACGGTTTAAAAAATTAACTCTATGGCTCTAAATGTTTATTGAATAAAGAAATGATAACAATTGCAATAAAAAAGATTAAAGCAGTTACATTATAAATCACAGTATTTGTGACAGTCTTGCATCGTGGCAGGCTAGACAGATCAATGAAAATTGGACAAGAGTAAATGTAGGAATTTTTAATAAACGGTAATTTGTTAAATGATAAAGTAACTCAATACATAAAGGAAGACAATAGTGATTTAAACAATAAAACATTAGAGGAAAAATATTGCTATAGATACCAAAAAGGGAGTGGAAGGAACCCAGAAAGAAAGGTTAACCCCCTGCAGACAAGCAGCGGAGCCCCTCTTATGATTAAGCAGGTGGTCCCTGCACAGACTGCACAGGCAAGCTCAGGGGCCTTGAAAGCAGAATTTCCTCCTCATTCAAAATGTGTCATAAATCCAACTGATAACGTTATTATTTACCATTTAAGTTTCCTTTGTCTAAATAGTGGTAATTTTCAGAGACTCTGGAAATGGCAGGAAATAAAGTTATGGTAGCTTTTTTTTTTTTTTTTATAATGTCTTTTATAATAAGCCCAGCCTACACTTTGTGGATACTCTGGTTTTTTTTTTTTAGAAAGAACTGTGGTGGACTGAGTATTGATTTGCA